>JAWPHD010002011.1:0-280456 GCA_037043455.1 Cyrtodaria siliqua | reverse complement strand
AGAATGGAATATATATGCGTAAGAACGGAATATATATGCGTAAGAACGGAATATATATGCGTAAGAACGGAATATATATGCGTAAGAATGGAATATATATGTGTAAGAACTGAATATATATGTGTAAGAACGGAATATATATCTGTAAGTAAATATATTATTTTTTGCCACATCGTTTTTCTGTTTTTTTCCTTAACAACCTATCTACCTCACACAAGTAACACCTATAGAGTTATCTGCCCCTTAGTGGAATAAGTTAAGATTTAGGTTTGACCAGCTTTTATTTTCAGTTGGGAGGCTGGCGTGGCGCAGTCGGTAGCGCGGCGGATTGTGTAACCGGAGGCCCCGGGTTCAATCCTCCGTGGTGCCACTGAGTTTCCGTCGGTGTGTTCTTGGGCAAGTAACGTTACCTTAGCCTCGTCCGTCGGAATGGGGACGTAAACCGGGCGGTCCCGTGTATCGGTCCTATCCTCCGAGCACGTTTAAAGAACCACAGGAATCTATTCGATAATAAGAGTAGCGCAGGTTCCCGGATTCCTATGTATCCTTCCCCTCTCTCTGGGCGGCTCTAAATAACCTATACTGTTGTTGATGAGCCGTTAAACAACATTCAATTCAATTATTTTCAGTTTATCTGCTGGTTCATTCTTTTAGACTAGCTTGTTTTTTTCAATTTATTGGGTGAATTTATTTTTACTGACATCTGCTGTTGTCTTTTGCTGACACCAGTCCTGATGGCGTCTTCTGCTGCCAGTCCTGATGGTGTCTTCTGCTGATGTCTGATACATCTGATGTTGGCTGGTGCAAGTAAAAACTTCAGTAGCAAGTTTAATTGCCATCAATAGTAAATCATTATGTGCACCCACTGAACAATGAGTGACCTTGAACTCTCTGTCAAGGTCATAGAAAGGTCAGCCACTTAGATTTATGGCAGATGGGCTGTTGATATACCAAGCTAACAAAACCGGTATGTATATATCTACCATTCTGAATTTAAAAGCTATAGGCATATCTTGTGGTAAAGACTTTAAACTACTTTCCATTACTGGTTATACAAAGGTTACAAGCTATACCGATATATAAAAAAAACGAGTCGCCAAACTGTTTACTCTGATGCCATTTAAATGAATACAATGATTACAACTTTTGAGGATTTATGTTTTGAGCCCCCAACCATTTGATTTACAATTTTCATGTAATATATTATTTTGTATGTACAAAGATCTATTTTTCCAATGGTCAGATTTGTAGATTCTTCACATTTTTTTTTGTGTATAGATGTAACTTTGGGGTGTGTTTTCACTCCTCGAGGTTACCAAGATGTCATTTGTGTGAATGCTGGAGTACGTGTTTAATATCATTAAATTCTGTCATTTCAATTTTATAATGCAACATCATTCAATGGAATAAATGAGTTCGTTGAACAAAATATGCTGATTTTGTCTTATTTATGTACCATTTTAAATTAGTTCATTAATGCTTAACAGTAGGGCATATTCAGTAGAAATCGACTGCCGGCAAATATCTACAGTAGTAGAAAAATCTGGGTCTGAAACCTCCTTTGAAATTGTCGTTTTTAGCCTCACCTGCACCACAGGCTCATAGTGAACTATTGTGACCACTGGTGTCGTCGTCAACTTTTACTTGACCCACATGGCCAAACTTCACACGGATGTTCCTTAAATCAGTGACATTTCTTACGCATATATATTCAGTTCTTACAAATATATATTCAGTTGTAACACATATATAATTCAGTTTTTACACATATATATTCCGTTCTTACACATATATATTCAGTTCTTACCATATATATTCCATTCTTACGCATATATATTCCGTCCTTACACATATATATTCAGATCTTCTACACATATATATTCCGTTCTTAGGCATATATATTCCGTTCTTACGCATATATATTCCGTTATTTCACATATATATTCAGTTCTTACACATATATATTCAGTTCTTACACATATATATTCAGTTCTAACACATATATATTCAGTTCTTACACATATATATTCAGTTCTTACAGATATATATTCCGTTCTTACACACATATATATTCAGTTCTTACACATATATATTCCATTCTTACGCATATTATATTCCGTCATTCTTACGCAACTATATATTCAGTTCTTAAGCATATATATTCAGTTCTTACACATATATATTCAGTTTTTACACATATATGTTCAGTTCTAACACATATTACCTATTCAGTTCTTACACATATATATTCAGTTCTTACACATATATATTCCGTTCTTACACATATATATTCAGTTCTTACACATATATATTCCATTCTTACGCATATATATTCCGTCCTTACACATATATATTCAGTTCTTACACATATATATTCCGTTCTTACGCATATATATTCCGTCTTACGCATATATAATCAGTTCTTACGCATATATATTCCATTCTTACGCATATATATTCAGTTCTTTACACATTATATATTCAGTTCTTACGCATATATATTCCGTTCTTACGCATATATATTCCGATCTTACGCATTCTATCTATTCCATCTTACGCATATAATATTCAGTCTCTTAACACATATATATTTAGTTCTTACACATATATATTCAGTTCTTACGCATATAATATTCCGTTCTTACGCATATATATTCCGATCTTACGCATATATATTCCGTTCTTACGACATATATACTCCATTCTTACGCATATATATTCCGTTCTTACGCATATATATCAGTTCGTACACATATATATTCCGTTCTTAAGCATATATATTCCGTTCTTACGCATATATATTCATTCTTACGCATTATATTCAGTTCTAACACATATATATTCAGTTCTTACACATATATATTCAGTTCTTACAGATATATATTCCGTTGTTACAGATATATATTCAGTTCTTACACATATATATTCCATTCTTACGCATATATATTCCGTCCTTACACATATATATTCAGTTCTTACACATATATATTTCAGTTCTTACGCATATATATCCGTTCTTACGCATATATATTCCGTTCTTACGCATATATATTCGATCTTACGCATATATATTCAGTTCTTACACATATATATTCAGTTCTTACACATATATATTCAGTTCTTACGCATATATATTCAGTTTCTTACACATATATATTCAGTTCCTTAAACATATAATATTCAGTTCTTACGACATATATATTCAGTTCTTACACATATATATTCAGTGTCTTACACATATATTTTCAGTTCTTACATATCTATATTCCGTTCTTACACATATATATTCAGTTATTACACATATATATTCCATTCTTACGCATATATATTCCGTCCTTACACATATATATTCAGTTCTTACACATATATATTCCGTTCTTACGCATATATATTCCGATCTTACGCATATATTCCGTCTTAGCAATATATTCGTTCTTACGCATAGATATTCCATTCTTACGCATATATTCAGTTCTTACACATATATATTCCGTTCTTACGCATATATATTCCGTTCTTACGCATATATATTCCCGTACTTACGCATATATATTCAATTCTTACGCATATATATTCAGTTCTTACGGATATATATTCAGTTCGTACACATATATATTCAGTTCTTACACATATATATTCCGTTCTTACGCATATATATTCACGTTCTTACACATATATACTTCAGTTCTTACACATATATATTCAGTTCTTACACATATATATTCAGTTCTTACAGATATATATTCCGTTCTTACACATATATATTCAGTTCTTACACATATATATTCCATTCTTACGCATATATATTCCGTCCTTACACATATATATGCAAGTTCTTACGCATATATATTCAGTTCTACACATATATATCAGTTCTTACACATATATATTCAGTTCTACACATATATATTCAGTTCTTACACATATATATTCAGTTCTTACAGATATATATTCCGTTCTTACACAATATATATTCAGTTCTTACACATATATATTCCATTCTTACTCATATATATTCCGTCCTTACACATATATATTCAGTTCTTACACATATATAGTTCGTTCTTACGCATATACATCCGTTCTTACGCATATATATTCCGTTCTTACGCATATATATTCCATTCTTACGCATATATATTCAGTTCTTACACATATATATTCAGTTCTTACTCATATATATTCTGTTCTTACGCATTATATACTCCATTCTTACGCATATATATTCAGTTCTTACGCATATATATTCCGTTCTGACGCATATATATTCAGTTCGTACGCATATATATCAGTTCTTACACATATATATTCAGTTCTTACACATATATATTCCATTCTTACGCATATATATTCGTTTCTTACGCATATATATTCAGTTCTTACACATATATATTTAGTTCTTACGCATATATATTCCGTTCTTACGCATTTATATTCAGTTCTTACACATATACATTCAGTTCTTACACATATATATTCAGTTCTTTACGCATATATATTCCGTTCTTACGCATATATATTCCGTTCTTACGCATATATAGTCTGTTCTTACGCATATATATTCCGTTTCTTACGCATATATATTCCATTCTTAACGCATATATATTCAGTTCTTACGGCATATTATCATTATTACTATTCAGGTTCTAACATATATATATTCAGCTTCCTACACATATATATTCAGTTCTTACAGATATATATTCCGTTCTTACACATATATATTCAGTTCTTACACATATATATTCCATTCTTACGCATATATATTCCGTCCTTACACATATATATTCAGTTCTTACACATATATATTCCGTTGTTAGCGCATATATATTCCGTTCTTACGCATATATATTCCGTTCTTACGCATATATATTCCGATCTTACGCATATATATTCAGTTCTTACACATATATATTCAGTTCGTACACATATATATTCAGTTTCTTACGCATATATATTCAGTTCTTAAACATATATATTCAGTTCTTACGCATATATATTCAGTTCTTACACATATATATTCAGTTCTCACGCATATATATTCAGTTCTTACGCATATATATCTCAGTTCTTACACATATGTATTCAGTTCTTACACATATATATTCAGTTCTTACGCATATATATTCAGTTCTTAAGCATATATATTCAGTTCTTAAACATATATATTTCAGTTCTTACACATATATATTCAGTTCTTACAACATATATATTCAGTTCTTACATATCTATATTCCGTTCTTACACATATATATTCAGTTCTTACATCATATATATTCCATTCTTACGCATATATATTCCGTCCTTACACATATATATTCAGTTCTATACACATATATTCCGTTCTTACGCATATATATTCCGTTCTTACGCATATATATTCCGTCTTACGCATATATATTCCATTCTTACGCATATATTCATCTTAACATATATATTCAGTTCTTACGCATATATATTCGTTCTTAAGCATATATATTCCGTTCTTACGCATATATATTCCGTTCTTGCGCATATATATTCCATTCTTACGCATATATAGTCAGTTCTTACGGATATATATTCAGTTCGTACACATATATATTCAGTTCTTACACATATATATTCCGTTCTTACGCATATATATTCAGTTTCTTACACATATATATTCCGTTCTTACGCATATATATCAGTTCTTACACATATATATTCAGTTCTTACACATATATATTCAGTACTTACACATATATATTCAGTTCTTTACACATATATATTCAGTTCTTACGCATATATATTCAGTTCTTACGCATATATTCAGTCTTACACATATATATTCAGTTCTAACACATATATTTTCAGTTCTTACACATATAGTATTCAGTTCTTACAGATATATATTCCGTTCTTACACATATATATTCAGTTCTTACACATATATATATCCATTCTTACGCATATATATTCTGTCCTTACACATATATATTCAGTTCTTACACATATATATTCCGTTCTTACGCATATATATTCCGTTCCTTACGCATATATATTCCGTTCTTACGCATATATATTCCGTTCTTACGCATATATTCCGTTCTTACGCATATATTCAGTTTACGCAATATATATTCAGTTCTTACACATATATATTCAGTTCTATACACATATATATTCAGTTCTAACACATATATATTCAGTTCTTACACATATATATTCAGTTCTTACACATATATATTCCGTTCTTACGCATATATATTCCGTTCTGACGCATATATATTCCGTTCTTACGCATATATATTCCGTTCTTATGCATATATACTCCATTCTTATGCATATATATTCCGTTCTTACGCATATATATTCCGTTCTAACGCATATATATTCAGTTCGTACACATATATATTCAGTTCTTACACATATTATTCCGTTCTTACGCATATATAATTCAGTTCTACGCATATATATTCCGATACTTATGCATATATATTCAGTTCTTACGCATATATATTCAGTTCTTAAACATATATATTCAGTTCTTACACATATATATTCAGTTCTTACACATATATATTCAGTTCTTACGCATATTATTCAGTTCTTACGCATATATATTCAGTTCTTACGCATATATATTCAGTTCGTACACATATATTATTCCGTTCTTACGCCTATATATTCCGTTCTTACGCATATATATTCCGATCTTACGCATATATATTCAGTTCTAACACATATATATTCAATTGCTAACACATATATATTCAGTTCTTACAGATATATATTCAGTTCTTACAGATATATTATTCCGTTCTTACAGATATAGATTCCGTCACATATATATTCCATTCTTACGCATATATATTCAGTTCTTACACATATATATTCAGTTCTTAAACATATATATTCAGTTCTTACACATATATATTCAGTTCTTACACATATATATTCAGTTCTTACGCATATATTCAGTTCTTACGCATATATATTCAGTTCTTACGCATATATATTCAGTTCGTACACATATATATTCCGTTCTTACGCATATATATTCCGTTCTTACGCATATATATTCCGATCTTACGCATATATATTCAGTTCTTACACATATATATTCAGTTCAAACACATATATATTCAGTTCTTACAGATATATATTCAGTTCTTACAGATATATTTTCCGTTCTTACACATATATATTCAGTTCTTACACATATATATTCCATTCTTACGCATATATATTCCGTCCTTACACATATATATTCAGTTCTTACACATATATATTCCGTACTTACGCATATATATTCCGTTCTTACGCATATATATTCCGTTCTTACGCATATATAGTCCATTCTTACGCATATATATTCAGTTCTTACACATATATATTCAGTTCTAACACATATATATTCAGTTCTTACAGATATATATTCCGTTCTTACACATATATATTCAGTTCTAACACATATATATTCCATTCTTACGCATATATATTCCGTCCTTACACATATATATTCAGTTCTTACACATATATATTCCGTTCTTACGCATATATATTCCGTTCTTACGCATATATATTCCGTTCTTACGCTTATATATTCAGTTCTTACACATATATATTCAGTTCTAACACATATATATTCAGTTCTTACACATATATATTCAGTTCTTACAGATATATATTCCGTTCTTACACATATATATTCAGTTCTTACACATATATATTCCATTCTTACGCATATATATTCCGTCCTTACACATATATATTCAGTTCTTAGGCATATATATTCAGTTCTTACACATATATATTCAGTTCTTACACATATATATTCAGTTCTAACACATATATATTCAGTTCTTACACATATATATTCAGTTCTTACAGATATATATTCCGTTCTTACACATATATATTCAGTTCTTACACATATATATTCCATTCTTACGCATATATATTCCGTCCTTACACATATATATTCAGTTCTTACGCATATATATTCCGTTCTTTCGCATATATATTCCGTTCTTACGCATATATATTCAGTTCTTACACATATATATTCAGTTCTAACACATATATATTCAGTTTTTACACATCTATATTCAGTTCTTACACATATATATTCCGATATTACGCATATATTCAGTTCTTACGCATATATATTCAGTTCTTACGCATATATATTCAGTTCTTACACATATATATTCCGTTCTTACGCATATTTATTCCGTTCTTACGCATATATATTCCGATCTTACGCATATATATTCAGTTCTTACGCATATATATTCAGTTCTAACACATATATATTCAGTTCTTACACATATATATTCAGTTCTTACAGATATATATTCCGTTCTTACACATATGTATTCAGTTCGTACTCATATATATTCCATTCTTAGGCATATATATTACGTCCTTACACATATATATTCAGTTCTTACACATATATATTCCGTACTTACGCATATATATTCCGTTCTTACGCATATATATTCCGTTCTTACGCATATATATTCCGTTCTTACGCATATATATTCAGTTCTTACGCATATATATTCAGTTCTAAAACATATATATTCCGTTCTTACAGATATATATTCCGTTCTTACACATATATATTCAGTTCTTACACATATATATTCCATTCTTACGCATATATATTCCGTCCTTACACATATATATTCCGTTCTTACGCATATATATTCCGTTCTTTCGCATATATATTCCGTTCTTACGCATATATATTCAGTTCTTACGCATATATATTCAGTTCTAACACATATATATGCAGTTCTTACACATATATATTCAGTTCTTACAGATATATATTCCGTTCTTACACATATATATTCCATTCTTACGCATATATATTCCGTCCTTACGCATATATATTCAGTTCTTACGCATATATATTCAGTTCTTACGCATATATATTCAGTTCTTACACATATATATTCAGTTCTAACACATATATATTCAGTTCTTACACATATATATTCAGTTCTTACAGATATATATTCCGTTCTTACTCATATATATTCAGTTCTTACACATATATATTCCATTCTTACGCATATATATTCCGTCCTTACACATATATATTCAGTTCTTACACATATATATTCCGTTCTTACGCATATTTATTCCGTTCTTACGCATATATATTCCGTTCTTACGCATATATATTCCATTCTTACGCATATATATTCAGTTCTTACGCATATATATTCCGTTCTTACGCATATATACTCCATTCTTACGCATATATATTCCGTTCTTACGCATATATATTCAGTTCGTACACATATATATTCAGTTCTTACACATATATATTCCGTTCTTACGCATATATATTCAGTTCTTACACATATATATTCAGTTCTTACGCATATATATTCAGTTCTTACACATATATATTCAGTTCTTACACATATATATTCAGTTCCTACACATATATATTCACATATATATTCAATTCTTACACATATATATTCAGTTCTTACACATATATATTCAGTTCTTACACATATATATTCAGTTCTTACACATATATATTCATTTCTTACGCATGTATTCAGTTCTTACGCATATATATTCAGTTCTTACGCATATATATTCAGTTCTTATACATATATATTCCGTTCTTACGCATATATATTCCGTTTTACGCATATATATTCCGATCTTACGCATATATATTCAGTTCTTACGCATATATATTCAGTTCTAACGCATATATATTCAATTCTTACAGATATATATTCCGTTCTTACACATATATATTCAGTTCTTACACATATATATTCCATTCTTACGCATATATATTCCGTCCTTACGCATATATATTCAGTTCTTACGCATATATATTCCGTTCTTACGCATATATATTCCGTTATTACGCATATATATTCCATTCTTACGCATATATATTCAGTTCTTACGCATATATATTCAGTTCTAACACATATATATTCAGTTCTTACGCATATATATTCAGTTCTTACGCATATATTCAGTTCTTACACATTTATATTCAGTTCTAACACATATATATTCAGTTCTTACAGATATATATTCCGTTCTTACACATATATATTCAGTTCTTACACATATATATTCCATTCTTACGCATATATATTCCGTTCTTACGCATATATATTCCGTTCTTACGCATATATATTCCGTTCTTACGCATATATATTCCATTCTTAATCATTTATATTCAGTTCTTACACATATATATTCAGTTCTAACACATATATATTCAGTTCTTACACATATATATTCAGTTCTTACACATATATATTCCGTTCTTACGCATATATATTCCGTTCTGACTCATATATATTCCGTTCTTACGCATATATATTCCGTTCTTACGCATATATACTCCATTCTTATGCATATATATTCCGTTCTTACGCATATATATTCCGTTCTTACGCATATATATTCAGTTCTTACGCATATATATTCCGTTCTTACGCATATATATTCAGTTCTTACGCATATATATTCCGTTCTTACGCATATATATTCAGTTCTTACACATATATATTCAGTTCTTAAACATATATATTCAGTTCTTACACATATATATTCAGTTCTTACACATATATATTCAGTTTTTACACATCTATATTCAGTTCTTACACATATATATTCCGATCTTACGCATATATTCAGTTCTTACACATATATATTCAGTTCTAACACATATATATTCAGTTCTTACACATATATATTTAGTTCTTACATATATATATTCCGTTCTTACACGTATATATTCAGTTCTTACACATATATATTCCATTCTTACGCATATATATTCCGTCCTTACACATATATATTCAGTTCTTACACATATATATTCCGTTCTTACGCATATATATTCCGTTCTTACGCATATATATTCCATTCTTACGCATATATATTCAGTTCTTACGCATATATATTCAGTTCTTACACATATATATTCCGTTCTAACACATATATATTCAGTTCTTACACATATATATTCCGTTCTTACGCATATATATGGATGACTTTCAGTTTGTTAAAATTTGGTCAACACAACATTCAAGATGGCCATCATTACCATATAAGGTCTCGACCTTAAAAGATCTTCTCAAAAACCGCTGAACAGATTTTGACAGTTGTTATGTCACCTGCGTAGCATGGCAGACACTTAGGGATCACTTTGTTCATCGTCTGTCGTCTGTCCACACTTTAACTTGCAGCATAACCTTGGCAATAACTTCAGTATGTTCACTTTCAGTCTCTGCTACGACATGCATATCTTGCTACTTTCATGCAGTTTACATAATTTACAATTTTACCAAGTTTTGAGAAGACTGGATAACAATTACTAATAAAGAACAATAATATTGTCGAAATATGGCAGCCATCTTGGTTGTCAAATTGACTTTATTTTAACAAACTTTAATGTCACTGATTTAAGGAACATCCGTGTGAAGTTTGGCCATGTGGGTCAAGTAAAAGTTGACGACGACAACCAGTGGTCACAATAGTTCACTATGAGCCTGTGGTGCAGGTGAGGCTAAAAACGACAATTTCAAAGGAGGTTTCAGACCCAGATTTATCTACTACTGTAGATATTTGCCGGCAGTCGATTTCTACCTGAATATGCCTACTGTTAAGCATTAATGAACTAATTTAAAATGGTACATAAATAAGACAAAATCAGCATATTTTGTTCAACAACTCATTTATTCCATTGAATGATGTTGCATTATAAAATTGAAATGACAGAATTTAATGATTTAAACACGTACTCCAGCATTCACACAATGACATCTTGGTAACCTCGAGGAGTGAAAACACACCCAAAGTTACATCTATACACAAAAAAAAATGTGAAGAATCTACAAATCTGACCATGGGAAAAATAGATCTTTGTACATACAAAATAATATATTACATGAAAATTGTAAATCAAATGGTTGGGGGCTCAAACATAAATCCTCAAAAGTTGTAATCATTGTATTCATTTAAATGGCATCAAGAGTAAACAGTTTGGCGACTCGTTTTTTTATATATCGGTATAGCTTGTAACCTTTGTATACCAGTAATGGAAAGTAGTTTAAAGTCTTTACCACAAGATATGCCTATAGCTTTTAAATTCAGAATGGTAGATATATACATACCGGTTTGTTAGCTTGGTATATCAACACCCATCTGCCATAAATCTAAGTGGCTGACCTTTCTATGACCTTGACAGAGAGTTCAAGGTCACTCATTGTTCAGTGGGTGCACATAATGATTTACTATTGATGGCAATTAAACTTGCTACTGAAGTTTTTACTTGCACCAGCCAACATCAGATGTATCAGACATCAGCAGAAGACACCATCAGGACTGGCAGCAGAAGACGCCATCAGGACTGGTGTCAGCAAAAGACAACAGCAGATGTCAGTAAAATAAATTCACCCAATAAATTGAAAAAAACAAGCTAGTCTAAAAGAATGAACCAGCAGATAAACTGAAAATAATTGAATTGAATGTTGTTTAACGGCTCATCAACACAGTATAGGTTATTTAGAGCCGCCCCAGAGAGAGGGGAAGGATACATAGGAATCCGGGAACCTGCGCTACTCTTATTATCGAATAGATTCCTGTGGTTCTTTAACGTGCTCGGAGGATAGACCGATACACGGGACCGCCCGGTTTACGTCCCCATCCGACGGACGAGGCTAAGGTAACGTTACTTGCCCAAGAACACACCGACGGAACTCAGTGGCACCACGGAGGATTGAACCCGGGGCCTCCGGTTACAAATCCGCCGCGCTACCGACTGCGCCACGCCAGCCCCCAACTGAAAATAAAAGCTGGTCAAACCTAAATCTTAACTTATTCCACTAAGGGGCAGATAACTCTATAGGTGTTACTTGTGTGAGGTAGATAGGTTGTTAAGGAAAAAACAGAAAACATTGGCAAAAAATAATATATTTACACGAAACCCTAAAAAAGGAAAAAATGCATAAAATAAGACTTTTAAGATAGCTTAAAAAGTCCCGTAAAAATATTTAAAAAAAATATCAAAATAGTGAATATTATTTGTAAAGGGTTAGAGTTCCTGGAATACATTATCAAAACTTAATAGGTTTACACTTAGTTATAAAGGCTTGAATTTAAAGGAACTAAGATGGATTAAAACTTTAAGCGGTATGATAAAATATCCTTGTCTACCTTTGGTCCTACCCGTTGTTACGGGTCTCCTGACAAAAACATGCCTCATGGACAAGGACAAATACTGGTCTCCGGAACAAATACAGGTCTTGGGGACAAAAATGTGATGTTTTATCACTTATTTGCAGCTGGAAAAGCAACACGCCTTCTATCTCCTGAAGAAATTTCTAGTAATCAAACTCCTCCATCAATTATAACTTATGCTGATACACCATGAATAAGATTGAATTATTTTACTATTCTCTGGAAAAGATGTTTCATTTAAAAACCACACATATACAGTCACATATTTAATAGTGTTTATATATGATAATAGATTACATGTATACCTACCAATCGGCTAACCAAAATCATGTTTCCCCAATTATATGCCCTGACTGTATTCTCGATTTTTGTTTTAATGTTTCATTTATGTATTGATAAATCATGTAGCAGATTAGTGCATTAGTCGTAACTTGATTTGAATTCCTATCCTCCCCCCATTTCCTCCCCCACCTCCTACCCCAACCCTACTCCCCAACATACCAAATGAATTCGCCTGATTTGTTCTTTGTAGAAGTTACCAAAATTTGGAAGTCAAAAGCCCTGCTACGGTTAGAGGTTTGGGCAAGGCAGAGGGATACAAACTCCCTGCTATGTCTTGAGAGTGTTGGTGTGGACATAGGAATACAAGTCCCTGCTGTGTCTTAGGATGTGGGTGGGGACATGGGGATACAAGTCCCTGCTGTGTCTTAGGGTGTGGGTGGCGACATGGGGATACAAGTCCTTGCTTTGTCTTAGGGTGTGGGTGGGGACATGGGGATACAAGTCCCTGCTGTGTCTTAGGGTGTGGGTGAGGACATGGGGATACAAGTCCCTGCTGTGTCTTAGGATGTGGGTGGGGACATGGGAATACAAGTCCCTGCTGTGTCTTAGGGTGTGGGTTGGGACATGGGGGATAGAAACTCTGTACAGATGAAAAGTCAATGCAATGTCTTGTGGTGTGGGTGGTACAGAGGAAATGTTAATGCAATGTCTTGGGGTGTGGGTGGGTACAGGGGATACAAGTCCCTGTTGTGTCTTAGGATGTTGGTGGGGACAGGAGGATAGAGACTCATGCTATGTCTTGGGATGTCACAGGTTGGGTACAGAGGAAAAGTCAATGCAATGTCTTGTGGTGTGGGTGGGTACAGGGGAAAAGCTATTGCAATGTCTTGGGTTGTGGGCGGTTACAGAGGGATACAAACTCCATGCTATATCCTTTGGTGTGGGTGGTTACAGAGGGATACAAACTCCATGCTATATCTTGAATGACAGTTATGATAAATATAGCTCCTGTGAACTACAAACCGTAGAACTAAATTGTGACGGTATAGACCATTTCTGGACATCAATAGTACTTTTTCAAAAGAAATAGGTTTGTTGGTTTGTTGAAAACTCAAAGTTATTAGCATACGACCGGAGGTAGCCTTCACTAAGTATATTCGAGAAGTATTTCACTAGATTTTATGTATACTATTAGTATTATACTATTCATCTGTAAGCACCATTTAAAACAGTTAATTTATTTTGAAAAGTGTTAACATGACATAGCTTGGAGTAGTTTTATAAAGGTTTTAGGCATATGCCATCACAGTTAACTTAGTTTTATTTGAAAAGTGGTAACATGACATAGCTTAAAGTACAGGTTGTATAGTTATGTTCACATACATTTCTGTGTTGTTTCTGTGTGTAAATAAGTTTACCCTCACCACAGCTGCCTTGTATTCACAGCAGTCTTTCTGTAACCAGGCTTTGTACAAAAATAAGGATAGCTACAGAAATAACACCGTCTGAGCTAAACACTTTACAACAGAGATTAAATTTTGTTAACATATTTGCAAAGGTATTTTAAACCACTTTTTTCAGTAGAAAAAAATGTAGGTAAACTACTTGTTGGTATTAATTAAAATATCATTTTGTTTAAACTGTTTTATTAATATTGAAAAGGGTGTAAAATTACCCTTTAAAGGTTCAATATGTGTTTTTTTTCAGTGTGTCATCCGCCAACATTTTTTTGTACAAAGCCATTACAATCTTGTGATGTTAGTCAAAACAGATATTGCTCTCAATGCAAGTAAACCAATGTTCTCTTAAAAGTTCACCAGTTGTTAATTCTGAGTGGTCAATCATTCACTTTTTTTTTGAGTTGCTGACCCCTCCAGTGGTCAAGTTAGGTACAAAATTAAAAATAAATCTACAGGGTCACTGCTTATCCAGGCAGAGGTGTTAACAAAATAGTTCATTTTGTCATTTGTTGTCATTAAAGGTCTTCATCATCACCCCTGTATTGTTACAGGCGCTACTTGAGTAGTGGCAAGGAAAAGGATTGTTGCTCCAGCAAAAAATGGAGTGTTTACAATGGAATTTGCATTTCTGCAGGGGAACACCTTCTAGGTCCATTGTTCGTAAATGGAATGTCGGCCTGGAATGTTCATTCCTGTTTGTGCCATGTAACCGTACTGTTCAGTAGACTGTTTTATTAATATTAAAAGGGGAGTAAAATTACCCTTTAAAGGTACAATATGTGTTTCTTTCAGTGTGTCATCCGCCAACATTTGTTTGTACAAAGCCATTACAATCTTGTGATGTTAGTCAAAACAGATATTTCTCTCAATAGAAGTAAACCAATGTTCTCTATTAATATTTCACCAGTTGTTAATTCTGAGTGGTCATTCATTCACTTTTTTTGAGTTGCTGACCCCTCCAGTGGTCAAGTTTGGTACAAAATTCAAAATAAATCAACAGGGTCACTGCTTATCCAGGCAGAGGTGTTAAAAAACTGATTCATTTAAATGGAATGTCGGCCTGGTATGTTCATTCCTGTTTGCGCCATGTAACCATTTTGTGTTGTTGTGCCTAAAAAAACAGTTTAATGTAATGCAGAATAGCAAAAGTCAATTTGAATGCCATTCAGTTCTATAGTCCAGTGACCCCTCATTGCTGGTTCAAATGAGATCGCCGGACAAGAGATTGCTATCTCTTGTCCGGCGATATCCCTCAATGCTGGTTCGAATGAGATAGCAATCTCTTGTCTGGTGATACCCTTCAGTGCTGGTTCGAATGAGATAGCAATATCTTGTCTGGCAATCATCCCTTAGTGTTGGTTCAAATGAGATAGCAATCTCTTGTCCGACGATATCCCTCATTGCTGGTTCAAATGAGATAGCAATCTCTTGTCCGGTGATATCCTTCAGTGCTGGTTCAAATGAGATAGAATCTCTTTTCCAGCAATCATCCCTTGGTGTTGGTTCATGAGATATCAATCTCTTGTCCGGCGATCATCCCTTAGTGTTTGCTCAAACGAGATACCATTTTCTAGAACTGAACATTACTCAGTGTTGGTTCGAAATTTCCTATAATGGTTTCCAGTACCCGGTATTAATTGACATACCAGGAGTCCCACTCCTGATTACAGGGTTGTTAACTATTTTCTAGATTGGTTTACGGTACCCGGTATTGACTGGTACCAGGAGTCCCTCTCCTGATTACAGGGTTGTTAACCATTTTCTAGATTGGTTCACGGTACCCGGTATTGACTGGTACCAGGAGTCCCTCTCCTGATAACGGGGTTGTTAACCAGTTTCTAGAATGGTTCACGGTACCCGGTATTGACTGGAACCAGGAGTCCCTCTCCTGATTACGGGGTTGTAAACCATTTTCTAGATTGGTTCACGGTACCCGGTATTGACTGGTACCAGGAGTCCCTCTCCTGATAACGGGGTTGTTAACCATTTTCTAGAATGGTTCACGGTACCCGGTATTGACTGGTACCAAGAGTCCCTCTCCTGATTACAGGGTTGTTAACTATTTTCTAGATTGGTTCACGGCACCCGGTATTGACTGGTACCAAGAGCCCCTCTCCTGATAACGAGGTTGTTAACCATTCTCTGACTTTTGTACCTAACTTGACTAAGCAGTTAAAGATTTGGAAGAATTTAAATAATTTGTCTGGTATACAGACAAGTGACAGTTGACTATCACAAGTTTTCTTCATGATATACAGAATTGTAGCATGGTCACAGACAATTCTCTTTGTTCAGACACAGGTGTAAATCGTTTAATTGAAAATAAGACCTGTCAGAATAACTGTGAGAATAACAGTGAGAATAACAGTTAGAATAACTGAAATAGAGCTGAAATGGACATGCTACAAAACAAATAGAGTATGGTTTTATCTCGTTGGTTAATTTAAACACCTCGATGGGCTATGCCCATCTCGAGGTTTATTTGAAACAACTCAATGAAACCATACTCTATCTATTACTTGTTTTGAATGTTGTTATATTTGAATTTGGTGTACATAATTAATTAAACACTGTAATTTTATACTAGCTAAACAATGAATAAATAATTAATTTTTGTATTCCTTTTGTTTTGCTTATTGCTTAGCCTGTATGAAATACAAGTTTATGTTTGCAGTAGTCATTCGAAATATTTAAGAATAAAGGGCAAATATTTAAGAATAAAGGGCCAGTAAGCCATTAAAAGTCGGTAGCCACATTAAATATAGAACGGTAACTATTGCATTTTTAGCTCACCTGAGCTATTGTGACCGCATTTTGTCCGTCTGTCCCTCCGTTAACTTTGGCTTAAATTACCTCCGCATTAACCGCTTGGATCGATTTGACCAAACTTCACATGGATGACTTTCAGTTTGTTAAAATTAGGTCAACACGACATTCAAGATGGCCATTATTACCATATAAGGTCGCAACCTTAAAAGATCTTCTCAAAAACCGCTGAACAGATTTTGACAGTTTTTATTTCACCTGCGTAGCATGGCAGACACTTAGGGATCACTAATAAAGAACAATAATATTGTCGAAATATGGCAGCCATCTTGGTTGTCAAATTGACTTAATTTTAACAAACTTTAATGTCACCGATTTAGGGAACATCCGTGTGAAGTTTGGCCATGGGGTCCAGTAAAAGTTGACGACAACCAGTGGTCACAATAGTTGACCAGGAGCAGTAAGTCCAGACTCTATTGTGCCCATCGCGTCAGGTATACATTGACGTGTTCGTTGGCGGACGGACTATAAACCTTAGAACTACACACACACACACACCAGGAGCCGGTGGTGCAGGTGAGACTAAAAACGACCATTTCAGAGGAGGTTTCAGACCCAGATTTATCTACTACTGTCAGGGGCGTACCTGGAGCATTTTGAAATGTACGCCAGATATGGGTGTTCCCCTCCCGCCGGTGGGGGTTTGGAAAATTTTTAAAATAAGGAGGCAAATGATGCGTTCTCGAGCTATATTTCAGCGTTAATATGGCATTTTGAACTTTTATATGGATACGCGCCCGACTGTAGATATTTGCCGGCAGTCGATTTCTACCTGAATATGCTTACTGTTAAGCATGAATGAACTAATATAAAATGGTACATAAATAAGAAAAAAACAGCATGTTTTGTTCAACAAGTCATTTATTCCATTGAATGATGTTGCATTAAAAAATTGAAATGACAGAATTCTATGATTTAAACACGTACTCCAGCATTCACACAATGACATCTTGGTAACCTCGAGGAGTGAAAACACACCCAAAGTTACATCTATACACAAAAAAAATGTGAAGAATCTGTACAAATCTGACCATGGGAAAAATAGATCTTTGTACATACAAAATAATATATTACAACATGAAAATTGTAAATCAAATGGTTGGGGGCTCAAACATAAATCCTCAAAAGTTGTAATCATTGTATTCATTTAAATGGCATCAAGAGTAAACAGTTTGGCGACTCGCTTTTTTATATATCGGTATAGCTTGTAACCTTTGTATACCAGTAATGGAAAGTAGTTTTATAAATTCTAAATGGTAGATATATATTTACCGGTTTGTTAGCTTGGTATATCAACACCCATCTGCCCTAAATCTAAGTGGCTGACCTTTCTATGACCTTGACAGAGAGTTCAAGGTCACTCATTGTTCAGTGGGTGCACATAATGATTTACTATTGATGGCAATTAAACTTGCTACTGAAGTTTTTACTTGCACTAGCCAACATCAGATGTATCAGACATCAGCAGAAGACACCATCAGGACTGGTGGCAGCAGAAGACGCCATCAGGACTGGTGTCAGCAAAAGACAACCGCAGATGTCAGCAGAATAAATTCACCCAATAAATTGAAAAAAACAAGCTAGTCTAAAAGAATGAACCAGGAGATAAAGTGAAAATAAAAGCTGGTCAAACCTAAAATACCAGTAATTATCTTAACTTATTGCACTAAGGGGCAGATAACTCTATAGGTGTTACTTGTGTCAGGTAGATAGGTTGCTAAGGAAAAAACAAAAAACATTGGAAAAAAATAACAATATATTTACACGAAACCCTAAAAAAGGTAAAAATGCATAAAATAAGACTTTTAAGAAAAGCTTAAAAGTGTCCCGTAAAAATATTTTAAAAAAATTCAAAATAGTGAATATTATTTGTAAAGGGTTATAGTTCTTGGAATACATTATCAAAACTTAATAGGTTTACACTTAGTTATAAAGGCTTGAATTTAAAGGTACTAAGATGGATTAAAACTTTAACTACCGGTATGATAAAACATCCTTGTCTACCTTTGGTCCTACCAGGTGTTATTACGCGTCTCCTGACAAAAACATGTCTCATGGACAAATACAGGTCACAGGACAAATACTGGTCTCCGGAACAAATACAGGTCTCCAGACAAGTACATTTCTACCTGACAAATACAGGTCTCTCGATGAAATGGTTACCATGAAACAGTAAAAAAAGAATGGATTTATTACAAAATCGGCTGACATCTTTAATCATACTGGAAGACTTATATTTTGATGTAATGTATAATCAGCAGTGACTTATTGCATACATAGTTACCAAAAAATGGGAGAGAAAAACATCCCAATTGGGAAAAAAACATTTGGGAGATGTAAAGTTATTAAGGTAGATGGTTACGTTAGAGGTCCTGAATATAAAGTATGATAGTAAAGTTTTACTTTTCATAGAAATATTAAAATATTTATAACAAGGGTTGACTATTTATAGGAACATTTTACTATTCATAGTAACAGATAACTGTTTATAGAATCATTTTACTATTTAAAGTAACAGACTGAACTATTTTTAGTAATTTTTTACTATTTATGGACATCTTTTACTATTTATAGTTAGAATGAATTACTTATAGTAAGGTGGACTCTTATGGAGACAAACGCGAGAGAAGTTATTGCTAAATATGGCTTCCAAGTAAGTGCCAAAGGCAGACAAATCTTGCATAAATACAATGATACACACTTTATATATATTTGGGAATTTGCTGCAGGTTTTTTGAGTATTTCAAATTTTATTACAAAATGAACTATCACAGCTTAGTTTTTGTTCAATTTTACAATATGGGGTTACACTGGTTACATGCGAGGTATTCCATCAAAACACCTAATCTACCATTTTTTTACATAGCACCTTTTTTGGTATTTGTTATTACTTTTAAGCAAATATGCTACGTACGCAAAGCTATATGGGAGTACATGTTAAGTATATTTTTTTTGTAATGCTTCATGACCTATCCTACCATTTCTATGGGAACCTACTTTACCATTCCGTTTAATAAATACTGTACTTACATAGTCATATATTATATATTAATATATATTAATTAATAGTATATTACTTATAAAACAAAAAAAATATCTGGGATAAAATTATTCAAAAATTTACAAACAAATAACAAGCTATTCTATTGCCAGTAGAAAATATAAAATTTGGAGTAAATATACGTAAATACAAACTACACTTTTCTATAACACTATATAGTGCAAAATGGTAAGTTGGCATCCCAATAGTCACAGAAGAAAAGGTTTAATGAATAACATGGCTTTTACACATCGATAAGAATTTAACACTAAGGGAGTTCAACAGTTCATGTACAGTGATTACATTTCACGAACAGTAAATACAAACAGTACATGTATAGTTAACAGTTCATGTACACTATGAACAGTCCATCATGTTGCAAGTAAACTGTTCATGCACAGGAAAATTATTGGTTCATGTACATGTACAGGAAAGTTATTGGTTCATGTACAGGAAAATTAACACTTCATGTACAATATGACAAGTCCATGTATGCAGATGGCAACAGTCAATGTACATGAAAGTTAACAGTTAAATCATAAGGAAGTTAACATTTCATGTACAGAGAAATCAGCATCTTATGTACAAGTACATTAACAGTTCATGAACAGAAAAGTTGTTGGTTAATGTACAGGGACATTAACAACTCATGCAAAGGAAAGATAACTGTCCATGTACAAGAAAACTTAACCAATTCATGAACAGCCAAAACACCATCTTATGTAAAGGAAAATTAACAAATTTATGAGCATGAATGTTATCATCGTATGTGTACAAGTTCATGAACATGAAAGTTGACAATTCATGTACAGGAAAGTTTACTGTTCATGAATATGGAAGTTACTAGATAATGCACAGAAAAGTTAACAATTCATGTACAGGGAAGATTAGATAAAGGACAATCACATCATAGCAATGACAAGCAAAATTAAAACACACGCATATGAAAAATATTTTGCTGAAAAGACACGTGAACACGAATTTATGTCTTCCATGAAAAGACATGGGAAAATTAAAAATGATTGATGTAAAACCTTAAAAGAGCACCTGTGATGAACATTTGTAGTAATGATTTCTGAACCATTTGAACGTTAACAGATAGATGTGGTCAAAACAATTACATCTGGCAAAATTGGGTACAGATGAAATGTAACTTTTTGCACTTTCCGTACATAAAACTTCTTTATTTGAACACATGATGTTTTAAGCTCATCTCGTAACCAAGAAGAAGTAGAAGAGCATACTTGGAAAAAACAAATTATGGAAACATAGATTTAAAATCAGTAATAGTCCCAAAACCCTTAAACATTTTTTAATAAATGCATTATTATAAAACCTTTTAACAACTGCATCCAGAAACGAATCAATAATTTCTCTCAGTTAATGTGTTCCATTTCCACATGTATGTCATAAACAAAATGAACATAAGACAAAACATAGAGCATTATTTGTTCACCATTACAATTTGATCCCTTGAAGGAAGATGGAAAACATAACAAATAAAAGTGATGGTTGCAAAAAATGAATTTGATAAATGCTTTACACCAATATTGGAACAACTTGGAGCATTTTCATTTATTATATGGCCAGTGATATTTTGGTCCAATATAAATAAATAGTGAATAGGGGACAATTTAAAGCAACGAACACAACAAAAGAGTCAAGCAGTAGACTCAGTTAAATTGTGTCTGTTCATGAGAGGTAATATAAAATGCAACACCTCTCATGCCTTTTAGCACCTGTTTAAGGGCCACAAAGACTGAGCTCAAAGGCCCACAAAGGATATTAGGTATACGCGTCTTTGCAACCTATGTCGCACAGTATCTTTCTACTGCAGATCATTTTCAAATTAACTTTACCAAAATGAATTTATACCAAAAACCATCTGTTTATTATTATTTAATTTGGTTGTTTATATCACTGTAAATAGAGTATATTTATGCCTCTTATTTCCATTCAAAAACAGCTCTTACAATTCGAGTGTTGTTCCATGTGGGATATCGCATAATCTTGGTATGACATAAGAGTCCTTAAAAGTACATGCATGTATATATCATAGACGTTAAATGAAATCGTACAAATATATACACACATAAAGGCATTTCAAGGACATGTTTTAATAATGACGATCAACAGATGGAATATTTACAAAATGATATTGGTTAAATCTTTCACATGATTTGACACATTCGAATTCACACCCACCACACTTCACACCCACCACACTTCACACCCGCGACACTTAAAAGCACTATTTTCAGTGTAAAATTCAACTTTCAATTTCATTCGTAACAAAACTAAGAGAAATGAAAACATGAAAAAATAAAAAAATGGAAAATGAAAAAATTTCTTTGAACTAAAATCTATGACTTCTCCATAACAATAAAATGAAAACAATCATTTGAACAGTTCAAGATGACAAAATATTAATGTTTTGGAAACATTTAATTGATAAAATATTTTATTTGTTCAAGGTGACAAAATATTTATGTTTGGTAACAGTTGTTTGTACACACATAAAAGAAAGAACAGAACATGCACTGTTGAATTAAAAAAACATTTAGTATAATTATTTGTATTACTACATTCCTCCAAATTTCTGAAATATTTCTTTTAAAGATTTATAAAGATGACCACGATTTACAACAATTAATTATTATTAATTCTGTTAATCTGTAAGATTAAAATTGATCCTCTTAGCCAAAATATCCTTTAACAAGGAACAGTGTGTTGCCAAAACATATCTTATGGGCAAAGAAAACTTATCATCAAAACTACACACGCCTTTAAGTTAAGGTCAGAAACTCCGCCTGTTGTTTAAAAATAAAAATAAATGTCTTTATACGAGTGTCACTCCCCATGCCAGCAGCCTTTTACATTCATTATGAATTAAATAAAAGATCTGATTTTAATGGGGTAGCCCAGTTAGTTAAACTAATCTTCCCTGCGGCCTCTAAACAGTAACTATCCAACATCTTTTTGCAGTTTGAACATATTTGATTACAAATAAAGATAAACATTTAAACGATTTGGAAAACCATGCTCTCTTTAATCATAATTTCTTTCGAAATCATGATACTACCAGAAAGTGGCTTATATATATATTATATCTCAATGGCGTACATTGTGTCCAGCTTTCAGTAAAACTTTTTACTAATACATATCCCTTTTCTTTTGTATGGAAAAACGGATGTAATTTTGATGATAGACTTTCAAATGCCCGAACAACAATATAAAATGAACAATAAAATCTACATCTATGATGAAGTCCTATCAACTAATATGTACACATTTTTTTGTCTACAAAAATAGACATGGCGGTCATGCTGACCACCATTTGTAAATAACATTATCTGTCTTAAACTGTCATTTCAAGGAATTGTTCTTCGTAATCTTAAAATGAATATAATTTTATTTATATTCTTACACAAAACCTATGGATTATTCTTTCATCCTCAATCTGTCTACACGGCATATGGTGTTATTATGCAGAATCTTTCTTAATGGCATATTGTGTTATGCAGAATCTGTCTACATGGCATATTGTGTTATGCAGAAACTGTCTACACGTCATATCATGTTATGCAGAACCTGCCTACATGGCATATCGCGACATGCAGAACCTGCCTACACGACATATCATGTTATGCAGAACCTGCCTAAATGGCATATTGTATTATGCAAAATTGGCCTACACAGCATATAGTGTTATGCTGAATCTACCTACATGACACAGAGTGTAATGCACGACATAATGTGTAATGCAGAGTGCTACCATCAGGAAATTAGCTTTAAACAGTCTATTGAATAATTTTAGAATTATTTTATTATTATAATTTTATGTTTCTGCATTTCAAGAACCTCATTACTCAATGTCAAGTAAAACCTCAATGTGTTCTGAGAATGTAACGAGTTTTAAATTAACTGATTTCATTGGTCCAATTTTTATCACTGAACCAATCAGAATGCTTCATTCATATTGTCATTTGGTTGAATCATAAAATTCTAAAAATAAAATAATTCTAAAATGATTTTATAGGCTGTTTTTAATGACTCTTTTTCTCTTCTAGCAAAAACCTTCTCTTCTAGCAAAAACCTTGCAGGCCACTCTACTTGACCAGGTGTTCAAAAGTATCAGCAGTTAATTTACCAAACTTTATATGGAGGCTCTCTGAAACGGAAATGTCAATTGAGGTATTCGCTGTGATAATCTCATTTCTTCTAACTACGAACCCGCTCTTTCATACCGAGAAGTGTGCAAACACCACTCACTAGCTAACACCTGAATCAAAGTAGCTCCAAATGTCGTCTGCTCAAAATTACTTTTATCATCATCATTCCATGAAATAATATTTTAAAACAGATTAAAATCAATCATAAAAATCAGCACAAAAATATAATCAATATTTCATCATTCAGTAAAGTTCAATAAAATAAGAAAAAACAAAATAATCCTAAAGAACACTGGCAAAGGTGTAAAAAGTATCCCACTTCAAAACTGAAATTGTCCAATCAGAGCGAATAAATTCTATTATCCAATCAGATCATTGCCTGAAAGAATTCCATCCAGTCATCAGTAAGATGCTAGAATCATCCAATCAGATGAGTAATGTAGTTCACATGATGAGGTGATTGGTTGTTCTAAATTTACTCCTGTGATATCACATTGGTATAGTAGCCTTTAAACCAAGATTGTTGTTGGGCTGAAAAAAGAAAAAGAAAACGCATGAATATTAAAATCACTTGAATTCTTTGGTTAAGGCAGTGTAAATTGCTGTGCTCAACATTAAGACTTTTGTGTTGCTGTTTTTTCTATTATATTATTGTAGATGAAAGTATCAAGAAGTTGAAACTAAAAAGTATGTATTCAACCTGAAAATGTAATACAAATCATTAAACTAACTAAGATCCATTTCTTAAAATAATTCAATTCTGTATTTCATCTATTGAAAAATTATGAATTCCTATAAATGAAGATTATTGTTATAGCCATTTTTCACATGACTGGTTAACAAAACATCAACTAAAACAATACGAACTGAAGCTGTATATAGGCATTTACAGAATCATGGGAACCATTTTTTTTTTAACTATGTACAAATCAAAATAAGACAATAATATATAAATATAACAAAATGTATTTAATTATTAGGTCACATTGATCAAATATTTTATTCCCATGTTTCCTTGACTACGATAATGATTAAAAGGACAGGCAAACCACACATGATATTAAGACATTTACCCATTAGACTAAATAATGGTATCTTTCAAAAGAAAAAATATGTACTAGTGGAATGTACCATGCATAAAATATAGGATATATTTATTCCAATATATTAAGATGCTATATGATAACAGCAAAATACACCGATATGGAAGCAGAACATGCTAACTGAAAATTCAATTTGGCTTGTTCAAATTTAGGATTACTTTTGAAAATTTAAAAAAGGATGAGTAAGTTGTGAAATTGTGAAATATGTTAAAATGTGGTTAGCAGTAATACAAGGAAAGATAACAGACTCATCTAAAAGAATACTAACACAACGTAAAATCAACTTCAAATCTAAAAAGCTTGCATAACCAATAGCTGGGTAGACTCGTATCTGAATACATTGACTGCTTGCCATTCTTATTAAAGCACTGCTCACACGTCATAATAATAATTGATCCCCATTAATAAGAAATAGTAACTTATTCCTGGCTCATGAGTCATAATTAGTGATCCCCATTAATTAGAAATAATAACATCTCTAGCACATAAGTCATACTTATATAAGAAATAATAATTCATAATTACGGTAAATAAGAAATAACTTATCCCTGGAATGCAAGTTAAATTATTGATCCCTATTAATAAGAAATAATCCCTATTCCATAGTCAAAATTACAAACTGATCCTTAAAGAAGCAATTTATGTTCAGTTTTGTAAAAAAACACAAAAAAAACAACAGGCATTTAAACCAATGCCATGACTGTGACAGTTGCAATGGAATAAAGCAGCAAAGCAGTAAAGCATTTTAACCCAACTCATTATATGGCAAATTACATCTTGATAAACATTGTGCTCTTTCAATCTTACTTTTTGCAGCATTGCATTGATCTATGTTGATCAAGAGCTTGATATTTACCCAGATAATTATATGCAGCATTTTAATTCTAAGTTGACCAAGAGCTTGATATCTACCCAGCTAATATATTTGTATTCAGACCAAGGGCTTAATATCTACCCAGCAAAAATATTTCTATGTTGATCAAGAGCTTGATATCCACCCAGATAATTTATTCAATGCTGAGCGAGAGCTTGATATCCACCCAGATAATATATTTCAGTGCTGATCAAGAGATTGATATCCACCCAGATAATATATTTCAATGCTGATCAAGAGATTGATATCCACCCAGATATATTCAATGCTGAGCGAGAGCTTGATATCCACCCAGATAATATATTTCAGTGCTGATCAAGAGATTGATATCCACCCAGATAATATATTTCAATGCTGATCAAGAGATTGATATCTATTCAATGCTGAGCGAGAGCTTGATATCCACCCAGATAATATATTTCAGTGCTGATCAAGAGATTGATATCCACCCAGATAATATATTTCAATGCTGATCAAGAGATTGATATCCACCCAGATAATATATTCAATGCTGAGCGAGAGCTTGATATCCACCCAGATAATATATTTCAATGCTGATCAAGAGATTGATATCCACCCAGATAATATTTCAATGCTGATCAAGAGATTGATATCCACCCAGCTAATATATTCAATGCTGATCAAAAGCTTAATATCCACCCAGCTAATATATTTCAATGTTGATCAAGAGATTGATATCCACCCAGATAATATATTCAATATTGATCAAGAGATTGATATCCACTCAGATAATATATTCAATGCTGAGCAAGAGCTTGATATCTACCCAGCTTCTATACATGTATTTCTAAGTACATTAAGAGCTCAGTATCTATTCAGGTCTAATATATATGCAGCATTACATTCCAAGTTGATCAACACCTTGATGTCTACCCAGCTA
Organism: Cyrtodaria siliqua; assembly: GCA_037043455.1. Classification (NCBI taxonomy): domain Eukaryota; kingdom Metazoa; phylum Mollusca; class Bivalvia; order Adapedonta; family Hiatellidae; genus Cyrtodaria; species Cyrtodaria siliqua. Next base: position 252,586 of record JAWPHD010002011.1, on the reverse strand, counting down.
ATATATGCAGCATTACATTTGTTGGTAAGAGCTTTGTATGCAGTTACAATACACAGTTACAACACCAATATAAAGGCAGAAATGGGTACACATGTGTTTGCTTGTTGTCCCTCCAGGAATGAGAGTTTCTAAGGGGGACAACTTACAATCAGGGCCCTTACTTGGCAGAGGCGTTTGTGTAGGCCTGGAAATGTTGCTGGACTTCCTCTAATGAATGATCCTGTAGAGAAATAGAGATTGAAAAATAGAATCTGGCTCATCCACACCTTAGACTCAAGACTTTTAGCCAGAAAGGGGAGGTATACCAGTAGAAATAACCTATGTATCTTTTCTCAAAACATTGACACATTCTCTTGTTGATAATAGACAAAGCTTTCCAAAAAACAGTCACTACAGTTATAATACAGATAAAGAAAAAGATAATAGAAAGTTGAAAAATATATCAACTGTTAAAAGGTGGCATCCAGTTTTTTAAAAAAAGTATAAATTCTTTCTAGCACAGAACTTAAATCTAGCACAAAGAACAAAGAAAACTTTTAGATTGGTTTTCAACAATTACGGTAAGCTGACCTTTGACATAAACACAAACATAGATATACCCATCTGACCTTAAAGATTCAGGAGATCTAAGGTCAAAAGCACACACAGTGAATTACATAAGAACAGAGTGAATGTGTTTGTTATACAAGAAGGTCCTTATCTCAACTTGCTCTACCAAATGCAAATAACTTTAAACACTAAAACAGGCAAAGTTTGTTTTATCGATAATACAAACTGTCATTGCTTTCTGTACTTGACAGCTTTTCTCTTTGATATTAAACAACAGTAATATAGTTGTACATATAGGAAACCAATATTTTCTCTTATTCATGTTAAATAATTATGGAGAAACAGCTTTAAGTATACAACAATGTATATGTTTAAAGCTGATACTTCCTCATTTAAGAAGTATTCTTTATATATAGTTAAACAACACAAATATATTTAAAGCTTTTCATAATACATAACTTTGCTTGTTTTTTTTAGTGTAAGGCTACTGCAAACATTTGGTTGACCAATACTCTTGAGTAAAACTACCGCAAACATTTTGGTTGATCAAGATTCTAGAGTAAGATTACTGCAAACATTTGGTTGACCAAGATATTCTAGAGTAAGATTACTGCAAACATTTGGTTGACCAAGATTCTAGAGTAAGATTACTGCAAACATTTGGTTGTGGAGTAAGATTACTGCAAACATTTGGTTGACCAAGACTCTGGAGTAAGATTACATCAAACATTTGGTTGACCAAGACTCTGGAGTAAGATTATTGCACACATTTGGTTGACAAAGACTCTAGAGTAAGACTATTGCAAACACTTGCTTGACCAAGACTGCTTCTTGGATGGATTTGTGTAGTTTTGTAATTATAAAACAATGAAAAGTAAAATATGTTCATGCTAATAAGAATTAAGATAACTTGTGGGGGCTTACACACCCCAATGTTAGATATATATACTAAGCAAATGTGTACTTATAGGGCAAATCGACACTACCTCGCACCGATTACAACCTACACACATTTTACAAAGTTACTATTTTGTCAGACCACAATTTGAATATGCTCCCAACTTGGGAACACTTAGAATTGTAATTTATTACAAAAAGAATGAGGTACTTATTGTACATTGTTGACCGCAGCTTTCTAAATGAAAGATGTTCGATTTAGGTAAATCAGTTCTAAAATCAATAATAACGAACATGTTTTTGTTCGGATTTTTAAAGTTAATGTGAACACATATTTCACTTACGATGCATTTTGGAGGACTCTAATTTTACATTAGGTATATTTCAAAGTTTTTATTTTAGTCCGACTGTTAAGCCATTTTCATTAATTTTCCGAGAAAAGGTCCCTATTATAAACCATTCTGAAAAACAGACTTTGTAAAATTGTATAACTCAAATGTATTTAAAATGATCTCGGAGCCTTTGTTCTGATTGAGCACAACACACTGTACATATATGCATGACACAAAGATCTGAAACTGTTTCACATACAAATCAGTTCTTATTCAGAATTAGAATTAAATTTTGCATTCAATACTAATATCATGCATACATGTATTATAACAAATGTTGGAGTTTTAAAATTCCATATCTTGCACACATAGTGAATCTTACACGAGTACTCATTCATTATTGAATTTATTAAACAAATTGGCAAAATGATATAATGCGGGGCTCTTGCCGAGCATTATATCATTTTTGCTAGCGAGTTTAATAAATGAGAACAAATGTTAGATTCTATTTATCACATAACTCACACATCGACTTTTATTGCATTTTGCCTGTTGCTTTAACACGCGAAACCAAAATAAACCATGGGCATTGGATCATAGTCATTATGTTTTCTTTTTTTTGACAGTGCATACTAGGCTTATTTGCATACTTATATAACTAGTGGTATATCGAAAATATAGAATGGTGTTATTCCACTCCCACAAATGTGATAAATGACCATATTCATTGATTTTTCATTTGTTTGAATAATTCAGCGTTGTCTGGAAAGAGCATTTTTTTAAATTAATTCACACAACTTTCTTTTCAAAAGACACACAGCAATCTTGAGGTTTGATGTATGCATGTTCACGCATCATAACAAACCAAACGTCTGCAAACGCATGTTCTTTTGCTCTTCCTACACCATCCCTCACCCCACCCCGCTACTTAATAAGCTAATACATATAATGCAGAAGTATCTAAGTGCATGTGTGCAAAATTCAGTATTTAAAACCCAAACATCTATAACAGAGGTGCAGCATACAACAATACAGCATCTTATTAGTTACTTACCTCAATGGGAACGGTCTGTAAAATTGTTCCTTGGTAGGGAATTTGATATCCTTGTCCTTGCAAAGCTGCGTACTGGAAGTAAAATTTCAAACATAATATAACATGAAATAAATGTCAAAGTTTTCATTCAGGAGTTCAAATGTCATGAGCATGAATCAAAATTAATTGTTCTTGGACGTTAACATTCATGTTCAAGTGGTTTTAATAATGGCAATTAAATTATTGTTGTTGCTTTATGAATATAGGTTAAAGTCATTTTCCTTCTCAATCGAGCTAATTTTAGAAAATGTGGTCAACTTATCCACTACATAGTGAAATACTTTAATTGGTTTGTAAATGATCCAAACTAAGAACAGTCAAACCTGCACAAGAGACTACCTTTTTAAAGAGACCAGTTGGTTTCAGTTCCCAATTGTATTATTTTAAATTAACATGCAGCTGTATTAAGAGATCGTCTGTGTTTAGAGATATTTTTTTACTGTTACATTTAGTGGTCTCTCAATACAGGTTTAACTGTACATACATATAAAATGCTATGTAGCAAACGATAAAATATAAATAGGTTTCTTTTTATATAGAAAAAGCATTAAAATATATTGCACGACAAAATATTTATCGAACTTTTATCTAGCTATTGGAACATATGAACTCTAAAACTGCTATAAGTGCACTTAACAAACATTTAGGAAAATTTAGAAATTTCAAACAAGAGGATTTGATCAAGTACTATTGGTGGAAATGTTCTAAATAGTATAAAACCAAACCCTCATGTAAAAAAGTTAAAACCTTTAGTGTTGACAGTTCCGAGAGACGGACCATGCAAATAGAAATTGAGTTAAAGCGTTAAACAATTTCAAACCAACCACCTCAAACGGTTACCATAACTACCAAAACGTTGCTATGATGACATAGCAACAACAGTGATGACAACGTATCGACATGTACACTAAGAATTTATAGAAGCAGTCAGATATATTTCGCCTGTTATTTTTTCTCTATTTTATGACATTTAAGTTTGATGGTAATGAGATTTGTCGAGAGAAAAATCACGTACTAAAAGCGAAACTACTGTATCTTGGTATTTATTTATATATAGTTACACGTTTTGTATTCACCCATCGTTTATTCTTTATTGACCTGGTGTTAATTCATTCTCTGAAAATATTGGAAACATCTAGAAAAGTCATTGTTTGTATTTCTCTGTACACGATTTTCTAAACTGGGTTGATTTTCTTGTTTGTATTTCTCTCTACATGATTTTCTCTAAACTGAGATGATTTTTTTGTTTATATTTCTCTCTATAAGATTTTCTAAACTGGGGTGATTTTCTTGTTTGTATTTCTCTCTACATGATTTTCTAAACCGTGGTGATTTTCTTGTTTGTATTTCTCTCTATAAGATTTTCTAAACTGGGGGTATTTTCTTGTTTGTATTTCTCTCTATACTGGGGTGATTTTCTTGTTTGTATTTCTCTCTAAACTGGGGTGATTTTCTTGTTTGTATTTCTCTATACATGATTTTCTAAACTTGGGTGATTTCTTGTTTGTATTTCTCTCTAAACTGGGGTGATTTTCTTGTTTGTATTTCTCTCTAAACTGGGGTGTTTTTCTTGTTTGTATTTCTCTCTAAACTGGGGTGATTTTCTTGTTTGTATTTCTAAACTGGGGTGATTTTTTTGTTTGTATTTCTCTAAACATGATTTTCTAAATTTGGGTGATTTCTTGTTTGTATTTCTCTCTAAACTGGGGTGATTTTCTTGTTTGTATTTCTCTATACTGGGGTGATTTTCTTGTTTGTATTTCTCTCTTAACTGGGATGTTTTTCTTGTTTGTATTTCTCTCCACGAGATTTTCTAAACTTGGTTAATTTTCTTGTTTGCATTTCCCTCTACAAGATTTGCTAAAATGGGGGTTGATTTGTGTGTTTTTTTCAGATTGAGCTACCTGGTAATATTGCAACTTGTTTATTCTGTCCCTGGCATAAAACTGTTGATCCTGGAGGTCCTAAGATAAGGTTTTAATAGAAAAAAACAAAATTAGTTCTTTAGAAGGATTAGCTATTGAACTCCACAGTAAACATGCAAAATTAAAATTGGCGGCTGAGCATGCAAGACCTATAAAAGCATTTAACATTACATAGTTATGATTGACACATATGTGACTGCCACTATTTGTATTCTTAGGAATATTAAATTATTACAAAAACATAGCTTCAGAGAAGGTAAATCAAACAAAAACATTACTTTTATTTGGTTTACCTTTTCCAAATTTACAGAAACACAGTGCATCATTTTCAACATGTTAATAACTACTTCCAGTTTAATTTGTACACCCTTTATGAAACAAAATGTTAAATATGAAACAGTGTTACAAATTATAGATTTCTTAATAAAAACTTATCAAATAATGTTTAATTCATCTTAATCAAATAAATGATTGAAAGGTGTACTAATCAAAATGAAATGTTACCATGTTATCAAATCACTAAAGACACTCCATAGTTACCAACAAGTTACAGTTAACAATTACATCACTCACACTCTATTTAAGTATTTAATTAAAAATAACCACACACTTTTCTACAACCACTCCCAATTTTCAAACTTGTGTCCTCAACTTTTCTAAAATAATTCATTTACAGAGATACACCAGCTTTAAACATATTCACCATTATAGCTTAAAGCTGATAGTTCTCTATAAATATAGCAATTATTTTAGCAATGTAGGGAACATATTTTTTATCTGTCCATGACCAATCCTCCAATAGAAAAATAGGCACTCTAACACATCTCACGCCATTTTTTACACACTAAATGTCCAGTTTCCGTGTGCACACCAAACAAAATATGAATCTTCGCTGACAGATTTGACAACATTCTCGTAGAATGTAAACATCTTCTTCTTCACCATCATCTCAGTCTCCTTGTGATATTTTTGTTGTTACTTACTTTACCGTTTCCATTAAAACTCAAGTTGATCACATGATGTATCTTTGTTCTCCGATTGGATAAAATGTGTCGTTTTCTACACTGATTTTCTTAATTAGCCATACCATATAACTTGATGTTGTTGTACACACCTCAAGAAAGCATGAGGGTCTCAGAGTAAAATACTCTGATTTCACAAAGCAAACAGAAAGAAGTGCTGAACTTTACATTACTATATATAATTGATAGAATAAATGAAATGAAGCAGTTATTCAGCATTCTTTGATATTTAATATCTGACCAGTAATGTTACCTTCGAATTTGTGAACTTTTAAAATTCTCGGACATTTTGTATTTCTGATGCAGTTATTCTTATTTACTGTAGCTATATTGTTCGAGGACATAATTTACTGAAGGCTAGAGATATCACACAAAATTACAAAGTAAAACGTCATGCTCCCTTTTTATTGACAAAATTTTAACATTTATAAAAAGATATGTCAACTAATATTCAGTGATAACAAGTTTTGCAAAAAATATTGATATTTGTATTGAATCTAAAGTTAAAGATACCAAGTGTCTCATAAATCAAACATCAAATTTAGCTTTTGGGCAAAGTAGTTTACTTAAAGCTGAATTGGCTATATACATTATTTACTTGATAAGACTTTATTGGACTTACAGAAGTAACTGTTCTTTCAAGATGTTATTGTTGATCTTTCTTCTTTACATTTCAATACAAACATCTGCGTTACATTCACTATGAAGTCATACTTGTCATGGGCAATACTTTCCTGCGATTTCTTTGTAAATGCCACCGGCTTTTTAATAGTTTGCTGTTTTTCTTACAAGTGAATTTTTTTTTTCACTCACAAGTATCTACTACAAACACTATAACACCATACAACTATATCATAACTTGAAACTTAGTCGGTCGAAACTTTCAAAAAATATGCAAAGGTAATAATTTGATCATTAACACGGATCAACAGAGGCACTCTATAGGTTAGTGAATTTGTATGGCTAAATATTACTTGGAACGAGTTGTTTTGGCAAAGGACGACGAGCTTGGGAGTAGTCCTGCACCAAAACAACGAGTTCCAAGTAATATTTAGCCATACAGATTCAATAACCTTTTTATTGTATACTTTCATATTGTTTTCGATCAATGTTAATTGTATGACTATTACTTTTCATTGTATTTGTGTTATTTTTATAGCTTTTGATGGAATTCCTATCTTGTCATTCAGTTTCATTTTGTGTGGATGATTATTTTGCGCGAAACGACGTCGACGTCGGATGACGTCATTAAAAACATCAAGCGATTTTCTAAAGTTTGTTTACCATTCGATAACGTTAAAAACAGTGGGTGAGTGACCATTTCAATTATTTTATCAATTTCTGCCATAAAAAGTTGAAAAAAACACGTATTTTTGTTGTTGACTCTATGGGAAGGATTCCGTTATTTTATTTGAAAGTAGTTCCTTATTTCTATTTCGCGGCTCTTAGCAAGCACGAGAAAAAGTTCCAGTGCAATATCAATGTGTGCAATACCGTAGAATATTGCACACTTAGCTCAATGCAAACAAAACTGGACAATATGAAAGTATACAATAATGTAAGATATTGTCTTTTGTTCCAATCCTATTAACTATGTACAGTACCAAAATGTTGAACTAAAATATCTGTAAAGCAAATGTTAATCTAAGAATGAAATCCAGGAAGTAAATCACCCAAGAAAATATTTCCCCATGAAAACTATAATTTCATAGCACGACAACATTCAGCGTAATAGATATATAAATGACAATTTGAATTCAAAGCACTGATATGAAACCCTGATGAAAAGAAATCAAAACACCATTTAGCAAATTGTGTAAAAAAGAAATGATATCAGTAAACAATCATCATTTCACTTGCATTAAAACAACATAAAATATATATGAAATCACTCAATATACCGTAAAATCTCTATTAAACACCCCTTCCCTAATAACCCCAACCTCCACTCACCACCCTATTTTTTTCATACTGAAATCAGGCAGTTAACCTGTTTAATCCATCATGGCATCAATACAGCAACACTTATAATGCAGCAATCAACAGTAGATCCTCCAAAGTCTTTTGTTAAATGCTAAAAATCTGATTCAGCCACAAAATAATGATTTTTGAAAATAATTAAAAAAGAATCTGAAAACTGTAATGCCACCAGGGGCATTTTATAGGAATTTTACGGTAATTACTGTTACAAAATAGTAAGATACATAACTTTCAGTCACAACAATACTATAAATAAACATATACCAAGAGCACGTACAGTTACTCATCAACAATTCAAACAAGTTTGGTCCAAGCTTTAGATAATATTTTTATAAGTGATGAAAAAAATATAATAGCTAAACATGTCTTGGTTGCCACGGACAAAAGGGTAAAACTGGAAGGCTGTTCCACGGAATACTTGTGTCGTCCGTCATGTGCTTATTTAAAACTATGAGCTAGGTCAGGATGCAGGTTAAAGTTTTATGAAAAGGGGTATAACTCTGCCAAAACAAAAGTCAGAGATATTCGACATGTGAAACAACATACCTTGGAGTAAGATACAGATCTTTATGAAGTGGTTAAATACTTTTCAAGTTATGGCCAAGGCCAGGTTGCATGTTAAAGTGTGATGGACAGACAACAAGATGACGACAGATGACTGACAAAGTGATCCCCAAGTGTCTTCCATGCTACGCAGCTGACAAAACAAATTGACTGCTATGGAAATATGGGTAAAATTTACCACGGACAAGATGTAATAACTAAATTATACCAATTGACAATCAGATATATATGGTATAAGATACAGTTTGTGTGGCCATGAATAAAAGTCAAAATATCACGGATAACTAGATACAATGGCTTGCAGTAAAATGTTGCCATAGAAAGCTATGAACAATGGCTTGCAGTAACATGTTACAATAGAAAGCTATGAACAATGGCTTGCAGTAACATGTTGCCATAGAAAGCTATGAACAATGGCTTGCATTAACATGTTGCCATAGAAAGCTATGAACAATGGCTTGGTGCCTTTGACAAAAGAGTTGACATGTTTATGGAAAATAATAAGTTTACGCATTGATTTCAAGATTAAAATATTGTTGATTTTATGGACAAAATATATGAATATAGGTTTCCATGTCAAAGGACCTCTTGCTCATGTTTAAAACAATAGTCTATTTAACCAAAAATAACAAAATAGCCGATAAAAGAAATTCCTCTTATACAAAACAGGAAGGCAGGATTCTAAGCAAAATGAGTACAATGTAAGCGTAACTCTTCCCCAAGGTGTAAAGGGAGGTACTATTGGTACATATGCTATAGGATGAATGCAAATTATCAATAATGTAAAATAGAGATTTATATTGCGAATAGGTATGTAATGTGTGTGCAGAGGTCTTTGAATATTTTGAAGTATAAAATAATAAATTTCCAAATGTCCTAAATCTACTAATCCACACCCAGTCTCCAGGATGTTAATTCATAGCCATTGTTAAATGTTACAACTGCATTCTGCGGATTTCAAAGCAGATTTGAATTGAATTGGGGTTTTAAGGCGCACCAACACATGAAAAGGTTATATGGCGCCTAACAGGCATGAACATGCCAGGCTCATCTTCCATGTACATAGAGATAAAATATGGAAAATGGGTCTAGAACCTTCTCACCCTGAACTGCAGAGTTACTGCAAATTCTATCGTAGAAACTCCATTTGCGCTGGAGCCACGTTATTGTTTTTCTGCCACTGCTCTTTTGATGTGAGCGATATAGCACCTGAAACAATGCAGGGATCATGATGAAGACCTTTAATGAACATGAACAAAATATGATAAAATGAACCTGAATTTGGGGGGATTCTACCTCTGCCTACCCCTCCAAAGGGATCTGCAGTGGCCCTATTCTTTGCCCCGTGACCAAACGGAGGCCCCCGGGAACCACACGGGGCCAAAGCAGATTTGAAATATCAAAGTAAGACACTAAACTACACCAAGTCGTTTTATATTTTGATTTTTAGGATTGACAATTTCCAGACCTATATCTTATGTTTGTTACACTAGATTTCTGAAAATCTTCAAGAGCCTGTTTTTTATTTATCATTATCCTCAATGTAAAATATAAATTTCTTGAGAAAAAAGGTGACAATGGAAGATATTTGTTCTCTTTATATCAGGATCAATAAACTTGGTTTTCCTGCTTGTCGTGTACTTTTAAGCTGTTGCTTTTTAAGTCAACAAAGACAATTTTGGAACAGTCAACGTTCATGATACCGAATTTCCAGACTTTAGGTACCATTTAACAATTTTTTTCATTTATGGCAGTTTATCTCTGATGAAATGAAAGGGCTATATCATATCTCTTGGAACAAATAGAGACAAATAAGAGTTTACATCTGTGTCTGATAGAGGCCTGCAGTTTGTAGTTTTTATCATTGTCCGGTAGAGGACTGAAGTTTGTAGTTTAAATCAGTGTCTGATAGGCTCATAGATTGCAGTTACATAAAACACCCAAATCTACCTATTGCACCCAAATCCACCCAAATATACACCTAAACCTCCCAAATCCACACAAAATCTACCTTATATGGTATTACAACGATGTAGTGGTAACAAATATCACAAACAAAATAATCATTTGAGAAAACTGAAGATATATTTATTAATTTATTTGTTAATAATGGATGTTATCACGATGTGTAAAAATAATGCAAACCTTTTGAATTCGTTAATAAATTAACTATATCTTCATTTTTCTCAAATGATTATTTTATTTGTGATATTTGTTACAATAACATCATTGTACCACCATATAATGTAGATTTTGTGTGGATTTAGGAGGTTTAGGGGTAGATTTGGTGTAGATTTGGGTGGATTTGGAGGAAATGGGTAGTTGGTTTATCAATGTTTGATAGGACTGTAGTTTGTAGTTTAAATCAGTGTATGTCCGATAGATGACTGTAGTTTGTTGTTTAAATCAGTGTCTATCTGATAGATGACTGTAGGCTGTGTTTAAATCAGTGTCTATCTGATAGATGACTGTAGTTTGCAGTTTTAATCTGTGATTGACAGAGGCCTGTGATTTGTGGTTTGCATTAGTATCTGATAGACAAAGTTGTCTTCAAAGCAACCAAGCTAATGTGAAGCACTGAAAACATTAATAACTAAACCATGGATTATAATGCCATACTTTTCTGGATATACATTGAAATGTACCTTTATGGTGTACATTGGTTATATTTATAATGTGTATGTCTTGAATAATTTTCAGACAACTTTATATGAGGTGATATTTGGCAGTAATTTGCTCATGTGACAATATAAATAATATAGGCATTATATAAATTTGACGGTTACATAGAAGTCAAATACAGCATTTCTCCAAGCCTTAATAATGACTGGTTACATATTCTATTATAAATACTGCAGAATAATATAGGTGTAATAGAAAAAATAATGCAATACAGTCTAAAACTTGGTAAATGCAGACAAATTCCACATGACTAGAAAGTTTGAGTATTTATCGTACAAACTCTGGTTACATGTGAAAATCAAACCGTGGCTACGAGTATGTAAAAGGGGTATATATGCTTCACATCACTATTTATTTTTGTGCTATATGATTATGGTATTAAACATTGAAATGTACCTGAGACATTAGATACCAACTACTGATACTGAAACTGAAAAAGATAATTGACATAATTAAACAGTAATAAATCACTAATTAACTAACGAGTAGCTTGTATTAATCAACTGACAACAGCAAACTTCATTAATATCACAGCAAGCAATATTTACATAATTTATTTTTTAATCATCTTTCTTTTGTCAAAAATGTTAATTTACACCCTTCTGTTCAAATAAGCATTTCGCAAATATCAAAAAGATATAAAATTAACAAATATTGACTTTAGAAGTAATAAAAAGTACATAAAAGAACAAAACATTTTGCAAAAAAAAAAATCTCATCTCAAATTTGGCACTTCATTGGAATAATCAGTTTTGTGTAGATTAAATAAAAACCTTCCACAAACACATTCATAACTGACACGTAAAAAAATACATTTTGAAAATGACATTAAACCTAAGTTACCCGAGAAATACAATGATGAACACCATGAAAATGGGAATAAAAACATACAATTCATTCACTCATACACTTTCCACAATACACATTCAACTTCGTATTACATATAGAAAAACAAACAAACATTGAGATATGTGTCTGTCTACATTCTCAGTCACTTAAATAACCAATCACATTTCTTTCCACACTTTATTAAATTAAAGCATTTGTTTTCAATTATATTTAAATTATAAAAATCTATTTGTTTGTTCGAGTTATGTTGTTATCAAAGGAAAAGGTGAAAAAGGTACATTTTAGGTAATCTTTCTTCTACAAATGTAAAAGTGAACATGTTTTTTACCCCACCCCTTTTGACTGGCCAATACACTGAATTTTAGTCATAAAATCACCAGTCAAATGTTTTTGACCTGTGTTAGAGAGTCTAATACCACATTTATTCTATTCAGTCTAGACGTAGACAGCATTAATGCTATGTGCGACATAACATCAGTTTTTGGCAGAAAATACACTCTCATTAAAGAGACAAAGGCAATCTTGATTCCAAAAGACGTACGATGTTACACTAGTTCTTCTATAAAATTTGAATATTTGCAAATTTTGAATCATTTCTAAACTTATTCAAACCAAATTATTTTGGAATATTACTATCATTCTAGTAAATACAAAAGTAAAACTAATGAAGAAAAATAATAAATTCCAATTATTATTTTCCACCACTTAAATAATTAATAGCAACTTCAAAGCGAAATAAATTAATCACAAAGACCTCAAAATTGCCGTGTGTCCCTTTAAAAACATTTTCAATTTTAAAACAACAGTAATTGTTTAATACAAAGTGTAACGGAAATCCAAATGGAAGAGTTTTTTACACCAATGACCCATCAAAGCATCACAATATACCGATAAACTGAAATTTCAGTCCTAAAACCTTTTCAAGCTTTATAAAAAGTAAAATGGAGTCTTTTAAATTTCAACTGAATACAATCAGTATTATTTTCCATAAAAAACATTAACACGACTGAAACAATTAAAAGTTAATAAAGATTTGTAAACTCTATTGTTAAAGTTTTGCAATTGCATATTTTCCCCCTCAAAACATATCATTTTTTAAAGCAAAAATTCAAATTTTTGTCAAAAATATAACAGTTGATGGCATCACATATTCCGACTATCATTAGATTTTTGAAGAACAAAAAAGCACATGGCAAAAATTCGAAATAGCATGAAAGATAGAGAGATTGAAACATCTAGTAACTTTAACAGTTTCTAACTAATATTTGCAACCCCTGTTCAGTCAAAATGTTTAATTTTGTATTGGTGCACAGAGGCATGTTGCCCATCATTGGTGCACAGAGGCATGTTGCCCATCACAGACGAGGATTAAGCAAAAGCCCAAAGTGATGTCTCTATGAATCAGGCATGCTCACCAGTTTGAAAAACAAAAACGGATGGTAAATGTGAAGCACCAAAGCAGTTTCCTTTATTTTTATTTTTACAAAACACCACAGAATGAAGAACAGGTTTGCAAATGTATAAAATCATTCAGAACAAATTGTCTTTCATAGCCACATAACAAACAAGCAAACTAAGTAAAGATCCTGTTGCCATAGTGATCAAATATCACACAATTCAATGGTCATCTTCATGACAACCAAACATCTAAAGTATATCATAGTTTAAAAAGTTCATCACTATGGCAACGTCCACTTTAAGTGAGATGGTTGGTCATTCATTGGTTAACTCAATTATGAGGTGGCTCCACCTCGCCTACCGATTGGTTGGAAAGATGAAGTTGTCCCATTTGATTGGCTAACTGCAGGGAGGCGTGGTCTATACCTCCCTGGTTACCGCCTGGATGCATGGTACTTGTAGGTATCATCTGCTTAAATATCACCCAAACAAACGGAAATCAGTTTAGTTTGGCTGCTGAGAATTACGAATTACTGGATTATTTCATTACATAACTATCTCTTTTAATCAAAAAACTTTCTTTTGATAATCCTTAATTTTTGGCTTTAAAAGCAAAATCTTATTTGAACTATTTCATCTACAATAAAGCAAATTTAGAATGTTCTAATACATATCCTACCACAGCTTTTGATACAAAAACATCTCCAAAATTAACCCTTAACCCACTAAGCATGACTATAATAGCCTTTGCATCCATTGTAAACCCAGATCAGCCTGAGAGTAACTCGCAGGCTGATTGCAGGGTTTACAATGTCCGGCTGCTAATCAATCATTTCCCCCAAAACACCCCTTTGTCACATAAATGGAATGGTCTTAATTCAAAGAAAGAACAGTCCATTATATATATGTAGGGGGTTAAGGGTTAACATGTGTATCAGAGGCAAATGTTTTACTGATTATTGCATGTCATTTTTTTAAATAAAAGATTCATTCATCTGTTCACAAAAGGAGTGGATCCATGAAGGTATTTCCCATTAAATCAAACAATAGTTGTTTGCTCGCTCCCTGTAAATGAAATTAAATCATCCTTAAAATTTACTAAAGGCACAATACAAGTTCTTCTTTCGTTATAAAAGTTGTGTTTTTTGCTAGCCTAACCTCCTGGATCCACACCTGTACGAGGAAAAATTAATTTGTTTAAAAGACTATCGCTACTTACATGTGCCATTTGAGGTTGCATAATATACTGTGGCGTCATAAAACCAGGATTTGACGGCACCTGGTACGTGGCCGGCGACGAAGCTAGGCTATATCGAGGAAAAAGTCCTGGCGGTGTCATTAATGCCGCCGCTGAGGCCGGTGAGGCTATACTGTAAGGCAGGTAAAGACTGTAGGGAAAGAGGACGAGAAAAGCCCGAGTTAGTAAAGATATATATCTGGGTATATATATGTCTGTGTATAATACTGCACACAATGGCATATCTGTCAAGACTTAATATTGTCGCTATTTTATCAAATTTTAGCTGATTTAACAAATTTTTGTGGTCAACTAGATCAAAAGCTTTTCATAAGTCCTCCATGATTGAAGCAAAATTAACAACATACGCCTCATCGTTACTGACAAGAGCATTTGCTTTAGTTTTCTGTTGCATTTTTTGTTTGTAATTCAATATGGATTTCTTAAAAAAATAACACCAAAAAAAAAAATTGCATTTTCTTTGAGACAATTGTCTTATTTTGCAATTCCTCCAGCAAGCCAAATTTTTTATCTAATTTTCATGTTCCTTGAAGTTTGATTTTTCATTAAGTTGACAGATACACCAGTTCTTCCGTGAATAAACTATATTTTCCAGCAATATGCAAATGGATAAACCGTGAAACAGAAAGGATTTTAAACACGCTTATTATATTGATATCCATACTCACTGCAAGTCACCTCTTTACAAAACTAGTTTTCCATTAGTATTTTTTTTTACATAACATGTTGTTATGTGTTTGTTTTTTGTCACCTGTTTGAGGCATATCAATTATATTCAAATAAAACCATTTCTGCTTGTTCTTTGAATCAAAACATGTCTCTTGGTTACATACTGCTGAAACAGTGATATTTTCCAAAGCATCATACAGAGATGGATTCACAAAATGCGAGTGTCGTGTTTTAAATAAAAGTCATATGAATTGAATTGAATTGGATTTTATAGTCGCACCAACAGCTAAGGTCATATGGCGACTTTCCAGCTTCCACTGGTGGAGGAAGACCCCAGGTGCCCCTCCAGGCAATTTTCGTGCAAGGGCGGTCACCTAGGTAGAACCACCAAAGTTCCGCAAGCCAGCTGGATAGCTTCCTCACGTAAAGATTCCTAGGCCCCTGAGGGATCGAACCTACAGCGGTGAGGGGCAAGTGATTGCAAGTCAGAGACTCTAACCACTCAGCCACGGTCGCCCCATAAAAGTCATATAGACTGCCAGCCTCTAACCACTAGGCCATGGACGCCCCATAAAAGTCATATAGACTGCCAGCCAGATAACAGAGGCATTGACTAAATTCTAAATTACCATATATGGCATATTAATAAGTATCATTTAATCAAAGAAGATCAACACAGTTAATGCAAAATTCTTAAATGATCATGACAGTTATGTGATGTATTATTGTACATATTTTTTCATGCAGTTGCTGTAATTTTTCTTTCCAATAAATCAGTAAATTCTCATATTTATAATATTCCATATATAGTAATTTAGAACTATGATGTCATATGTTCTCAAAATGGCTGTCATATGTTCTCAAAATGGGAGCTCCCATAAATTATGTTTCAAAAGGACTTTCAAATGATCATATAATTTTTGTTTATCATCTGATTTTGATAATTCTCTAAAGCACCCTTTTCAAAAAGCTCTCCATAATAAAGCTTGTTTCAATATATGCGTACATTCCCGTAATTTCAAACATTTGGGGTACATTATTTTGCAGACAAAGATTAAGATTGGAGCACTGACGATAACCATGGGAAATAATCCTAAAATTCATGTCCCGAGAGCATGACATGGTCCCGCCTTAATTCCATTAAGCGATGGGATAGCTTATATTAGCAGGATTTTATAATGGATATTTCGACAATAAAACACGCTTAAAAAACATTTTTTACTGAAAAAATGCGATAACCTAAACTTTTTTAGCCGAAATTAAGTGTTTTTTTCATATCCCATCCAACCCCGTTTTTGCTTCTTGGAGTAGGTGTTGGATGGGGTATGAAAGTTAATACTCGGACCACGTAATGGAATGCACTGGTTGAAAATTTAAGACAATATTAAACTTCCAACTTTATTTTTTTCAGTTACCAACATTATTTTAAATTAAAACAGTGCCTTACTCTTTGAACTATTATATTTTAAAAAACAAATTTAGTGTCATAAAATGTACATTGTAATATTAGTCATAAGATCAAACTTGGTATAGAATAAAGTAATCTAAAATGTTAAATAATTCATGCCAATCTATTACATTTAACATGTCAATTAGAACAACCAATATATATGAATAATATCCACAAAATAAAATCATGCACAACTATTGTGTCTTTATAACGGAGTGCAGTAGATCCAAAAAGGTAAATAATGAGACACGTTTAAAAATCATTTTTAAATCCAAAAAAGCTTGACATTGTGATAAAAAAAGTGATATCTCAAGAAACAATTGTACACTATCTTTACAATTTTGATACTCATTTTTAAATGTAAAATTTGCAGATGTAAAATGCTTAGAGGATCTTATACGAGTGTCTGTTCAATATTGTATTAAACGAGTTAATTACATGATGCGAGGCTGTGTCACGTTGTTAGATTCTATTTATCACATAACTCCAGAAAAGCCTCATAAGCAGTATTTATTAGTGTAGTTGCCCATTATAATGGTTGTCGTACGATGCCGCATGATGACATTGTATGTTAACTTGGTCTTCTCCGTACGACAACGAACGGAACTACCTTGTCGATTTCTGTAATCAGCTACTTTAACGGTTATGAAAATCAACAAGACAATTCTGATGTACTTCGAGCTAACGAAAAGACTGAAAGATGATTCGGCCTTCATTTGCATATTTATTTCACTAGCGTAATGTGATAAATATATCATGGCTTTATTACACTCCAACACCGCTTGTTATGTGATAATACAAAGATAGCTCGATTGCGAATTGAACAGTAACATTACAGAAGCATTCAGTTATTTCATAAAACAGTTTCTTTGAAACAATATTCTCATTAATCAGTATGAAAAAGTCAAAGCAAAATTTAACCATTCCATTCTTTCGACGAAAGTAAACTCAAATAAGCTGAAACGACTAATTTAAAAAAAAAAGTTCTGCAATAACACAAAAACTTGGCTACATACCCATTTTGAGCTAAGGCCTGGTCATAACCAATAGGAATTGTCTGAAAGGAAAGAGCATTACGAGATATCAACTCTGCATAATGATACACTGAAAGCAAAGAGGTAAGGAAAAAAAATAATTCTGTGTCCGGTAACCCAACCGACCCTATTTTTTGTCCGCCGACTGTAAATGTTTTATACCGTAGCTATCGGTGATTTTTTTTGAAGATGACGATAATGATCGTGAATCAATCCCGACGCTTAGCGACCAATGTTTCCCTTTCGTAATGACAAAATGGCTGAAATGGCTGAAAGTAGCCCAAGCTGTTTGCCAGCAATTATCATTGAAAAATGTAAACACAAAATTGGAAAAAGAGAGATTAAAACCATTTTGCACATGCAATTAATTGGGAGACATTTTTTATTTACTCCATTTCGCGCCCACTGCTAGATCTTGTAGCTATTTCAACGCATGCGCGGTACCCAATACCTGTCGCTACTTGTAAAGTATAGGTCTATTTGAAGTTTGATTTTCGTGATAAAATCAAGCACCAGATGTTAAAAAATCTATATTAATCACAAGATAAAAGTTTTAATTTACCTATTATGACATTTATTCAAAATCGATTGAATAATATGGTATCAAGGGGTTTGACCTCGACCTACTTCCGCGGAATATACAAAAAAAATACCGCCATTTTTGCAATCGACATTGTCAGCATATCTGTTTTTTCCAAAGTGCATTTCTCCCAGGAAATAAGCTTGATTCTTACAAATATTATGTGTGTTTGAAAGTTCAAAGATTAAATATTATTCCGATATCAAAATAAATGATGGACGATTCCAATTTTGGAAGATTCTCTTGAATGAAAATATGTTTCTCTTGAATGAAAATATGTTGTCTTCGGAATAAAAAAAAAAAGAAAAAAAATCCTACCTACCGACCCTAATTATTTTGAGCATGTTACCGAAAACAGAACTTTTTTTTTTGTGGCCTTAGAGATATGGATAATAGCGATCTCCCCTTAACATAAAACAGAATAAAGGGAAATCACTCCATGCAATTGAAAAATTAACTTACATTAATGCAGTGCAAAATAATACAAAATAAAGTGTTAGATTTGATGTAAATTCTGAATTACTTCTTAAACCATTGCAAAAAAGCAAGTAGTAAATAAAACTGTTTTTCACAAAATCTTCTACAAATTTGAAGAAAAAATACGATTTTTGAATATATATGAGAAATTGCAAAACAGTTTTACATAATCTCCTCTTTGAAAGTTAAAATGTTAAAAACTGAGGAAAGACTGGGCAAATAAATGCATATTCTGATTATCACAATAAATACATGGTATAAACATATAAATACATTATATATACGTGATTATATTTCTTTTGTTTTGACTTTTGACAAAAAATAGGCTAGGAAATCCTTCTTTTAATCCAAATTTATCTAGCTCTCGCATTTCTTTTATGCGAAATTTTAACACGAAAATACTAGATGGTTTCCAGAGAGGCAAAACCAAAAAAGACCTGGCACACATGGAATAACCACTGAGTTTAACAGTTGTTTGTCATAAACATAACTTCAGTGCCCTTTTTATATGAATTTCTTTTAAAAACATGAAATTAAATTTGAAGGATTTCATTAAGGCTATGATTTATTTCAATCTTAATCTTTACAAAATGCCCTGTAATTACTAAAACATACACATAAATATTTGCTGAAGGCTTTCATATATCGATTGTTCCAATTTCAATTGAAAGCAGTCTTTTTATTTACCTCCTGCAGACAGAACTAAATCAGGAGTACATAAAGCCAAATTTTGAAAACTACTTCCATTGATGTTTGAATGGTAAAGTCGATCTTCCGAAAGAAGGCTCTTTTTGTTTGAATGGGCATTTTGAAATGATTCTTCAAACAGTTTTCAGTAGGAGGGTTTCAAATACATATAATACGTGTGATATATACTATATAAACTGGGCTCATGCAAATGAAGTGACTTTAATACATGACTAGACTCATCATATTATGTGAATATGACTTTATTACCAAAATTTCGGTTCAGTATTTTTTACAATGGTTACTTTCTAATGCAGTGCTTTTAATGTGAATAACCCCAAGACTGTCAACATCTGCATTGGTTGTATTTTGTATTCTTTTATAGGTACTACTTTTTATAGGTACTACATCTATACAAATTCATCCAGGGCAGGTAGTTCCATGCCCTGAGCCCAATCTCTTTTAACCCTTAACCCACTACGAATATATAACGGACTGTTCTTTCTTTGAATAAGACCATTCCAAAATGAGCAACTCGCAGGCTGATCTGGGTTTACAATGGACGCAAAGGCTATTATAGTCGTGCTTAGCGGGTTAAGGGTTGAATTATTTTTGTTGTGCACTGCATTGCCAAAAAGTAAAATATTAATACAGCTCTTTGATCATGTTAGAGTGTGTGTTTTACAGTTTATTGATTCTTGCATGTGACCATTTAATTTGAGGTATTATGGGTGGAAAGAGTTCTGTTACCCAGTGATGTGAAATGTGGCATTTTTTTTTTTATTTCTTTAATATATCATTACTGAAGAGTTCTTATTTATTTCTGAAGAATTATAAAAGAAAATAATTGAAATGTTGGAAGTTTTTTAATCGAGTTGTCTGCCCATTTCATCCATAACTGTGAATTCAAACTTGAACAGTTTTAGTATAAATGTGTGTGAATTTGTTGGTTGTTAGGGGTAACCACAATAGTAAATAATTCTGCTGTCAACATTTCCCCTGCTGTTGAATATGCTTATTTGACATACCATTTAATATTCCAGCAAAAAATATCTTAATGAATAGAAAGAATGACCGTGTGATCAGGTCACTTGAAGAACAAATTGGTTCTAAGTGCTTAAAACACATTTTTAGTGTCATAAAAAAGAAAAAATGTGTACGAGGTAAGAAATATAAAGCATAAAATGGGAAACCCATGTGCTTTTGTAACCTTGGAGACACAAATCCAAAATGAGTCCAAGGTCTTTGATGGAGGTGGAATTTATTAGAGGAATCAGGGATTATGTTGACAGCAATTTTAAAACAATTTTATAAAATAAATATGTGTATATATATAGGATGCTACTATCTGTTAAAATAAATATAACAAGGAAAAGATAGTTAAAATAATTGCATTGTATGGATACATGGGATATATTATATACGTCTAAATATAGAAGTAATACGGCTTTGAAAATTAAGGTCCAATCGGAACTTACTACATCTGTCCGATCGGGCCATAATTTTGTGGGCTGAATATACGGCACCTTTTTCTTGTTCCCACCATCCGCGAACTTTGCCAGCAACGGTTCTGTACATCCTAAAGGAGGCCAACATCAATGACGGTTAATATTTCATATAATTATGCACACAATTGCTACACATTATTAAATCATGCACTGCCCACAGCAGCGGCAGAACACCATGTTATTGTGGTGTCACAATAATTTATTTTTATCAATGTTTTTTTTAAAGTTTTTCAACTTCCTTTTATTTGAAGAAACGAGATCACATTAGACAGATTTCTTTCTTCAGAAACGGTCTTTTAAAGACAGGGTATAAAGGGACACACAGCAATCTTGAAGTGTGTATTAAGCATGGAAATTATCTTCTTGATTTATTTATTCAGTATCATTTTGACTTTAAAGCTGCTTGCATATAAAATCATGTAATTACATAAAATGTCGAGTTTCCTTGTTTTTGACTTATTCTACCATATCTACCATACATGTAGGTTTAGCTTTAAACTTTTCTTATAATTAACATTAATGATTGAACAAATGCTAACTAATGGGACACTATGAGTTTTTCAAAAATCAAGATTGCCGTGTGTCCCTTTAAGAAATTCGTAAAAACAACGAAATGCAACGGTACAGTTACAGCTAGAGAATACTTTACGGCTGTCATGTCTGATGGCAGTAATTTAGGGGCAATGCAGGTAAATATGGAAGTTTTTTGCAGGTTCAGGTTTCACCACTGATGCTAGTACCCAAATTGTGCCTCACATAATTATGCCAGAGATAACCCAAAATAAAGGGAAACATTGTTGGGAATTTTCATTTGGATGGTTGTCAGCTTCACAGGTGTTATTTAATGATATTCATTAGAAGTAACACTGGCTGTAACACAGACACGCTAAACTTCATATGGGAAAACACGGACAGGTAAATACGGACACTCAAGCATGTTTTTTTCTAAAGGATCACATTATGCACCACATCTCCAAAATTATTACGATTTTACAGAAGAGACTTTAAACAAAAAAAAAGTCAGAAAAATGGATGTATTTTTAGTTTAGTAATTTGTCCACATTTACCGTCCGTCCGTGTTTACCTGGATTGCCCCTACCATTATCGTTCAAAATGACAAGTCGTATAACATATTTCGTCTCAGCGTGACCTAGTCTAGAGTGAATAACAAGTGCCTGTTCATATCCTCAGTAACAGCATGTTATGTTATAAAAGTCGAATCAATCATGTCAAAAGCTTTTCAGTTTATGTGAAATCTATTCCATAAATAGAAACTAATAAATAAATGAATATAAAGTAGGTACAATTTATATGTTTATGCAACAACCCACATGGTACAGCCTTGCTATTAAATCTACCTATCTTGGATACTGCAATGGATACTGAAATAATATAGCTTCATTTCCTCCCCCCCCCCCCCCCCCCACCCTCCCCCTCCCCACCCCACTTGTAAACAGTGCTGAACCATGCACAAATTTATCATAAAGTCTGGCATTTTAGAAAATTTAATTTAATTGTTCTAATTCTAAATAGTTCCTTGAATACAATATTTCCCCTAATAGTAGCCTACACCGCATTTAAAAAAAATAAAAAAATAAAAAAAATTCAAAATTCAATAATTTTTCAACCTTTGGTATCCAAAAATCAATTTTCGACCTTTTGTAAAATCCTAACCAACCTTTTATATTTTTAAAAAAAAAATTAAGTTTTTATTTTTTTTATTTTATAACAGTGCCTCCTTGGCAGTTTGCATTGCGCCCGGGCACTACTATCAGGGGAAATACAGCCCGGGCACTACTATCAGGGGAAATACAGCCCGGGCACTACTATCAGGGGAAATACAGCCCGGGCACTACTATCAGGGGAAATACAGCCCGGGCACTACTATCTGGGGAAATACAGCCCATGCACTACTATCAGGGGAAATACAGCCCGGGCACTACTATCAGGGAAAATACAGCCCGGGCACTACTATCAGGGGAAATACAGCCCGGGCACTACTATCAGGGGAAATACAGCCCGGGCACTACTATCAGGGGAAATACAGCCCGGGCACTACTATCAGGGGAAATACAGCCCGGGCATTACTATCAGGGGAAATACAGCCCGGGCACTACTATCAGGGGAAATACAGCCCGGGCACTACTATCAGGGGAAATACAGCCCGGGCACTACTATCAGGGGAAATACAGCCCGGGCACTACTATCAGGGGAAATACAGCCCGGGCACTACTATCAGGGGAAATACAGCCCGGGCACTACTATCAGGGGAAATACAGCCCGGGCACTACTATCAGGGGAAATACAGTATTTGTATACTGAATTTAAACACACTTCATTCTAAAAATTCCAATTTTTTTAATCGGATTTATCTTTTTTGTTTTTTATAAATTGCATTACGTCTACTGCGATTATTAATTATTGAATTATGCATATATGCAAATAATGGTTTTGTGATCTATTATCAATAAAATGATCTGAAATGTGTTATTCTACCATCTTTGAATATTCTTTTTCTGAAAACTCACCTGGTAAAATTTTTGCATTGAAACCATTTATCACTGCATCACACTTTTCTTTGGATTCCATTCGGGCGAAGCCCACACCTCGACTGACCCCGTCGGGCTTTCGAAGAATTCTGGTTGAAATCACAGTCCCGTAATCCTTAAGCATATTTTCTAAATTCTGCTCGGAGAAATACAGTGGAAGGTTGGCAATGTACAGGTTTGTAGGGTCCTGCTCTTGTTGCTGAAAATAGAAAAAACAGTTTTGTTACTATTAATAGAAACACAAAGATATTGCGGAAAAAAAATGGAATCAGAGGCTTGTTGCCTAAATAGAGACAAATAATACAGCATCAAATACAGAAGAGAACTTGAACGAAGGAAAAAAACAATGGCAATTTAAATGTAACTTTCATTACACAACAGAAAAGTCCGAGGGGAATTTTTTAGCGTAACTAAAAAGGTTGCTTTATACAGATGGTTCATCTTTTAACTCAATTAATATTATTTAACACTTGTTGCTATATTTGTGTTGGCGCACCGTAAAACCCCAATTCTACTATTAATTAACACAAAGTCTACTTTTATTCATAAACAATTGAAGAAGAAAAAAACCTCAGAAAAATATAAATGTTGATCCCACTGCCCTAATAGGATATCAAGAAAGGTAACAAATGTCCTATCCATATAATGTGCATGCAAGAGTTATGCATCTTAGATAAGGTTTAAAATTAAAACCTCGGCACTCAAGACTTCTTTTATCTATGAAATATAAGTCAGATTTAAAAGTTATGATACACATAAAAGTTATGATACACATGCTGGTATCTTTATTCATAAGTTTCCAAGTTATCAATTATTTATTGTTTTAAATTATGGTTTATCAATACTAGGGCACAGAGATGGCAGACTTAGCAAACATCTGCCTCATAAAATGTCTATCTTTATTCTCTTAAGAAGATTTATTTGATGCAATATTAAAATCACTTTCTGATACGAATCGACAGTAATCAACTGTTTTAAGATTAAGTTTATGATGAATGAATCTCTAACTATTGTTAAACAGTTCAGCACATTATATAGGTTATTCTGAGTGCCTCTCAGAAAGAGGGGGCCAGGATCAAGAGGAATCCATGAACACCAACTGGATCCAATCCATGAACACCAAACTATTATATGGGATAGGCTACTCTAACCCTTAAACCGCTAAGCTCAACTAATATAGCCTTTTGCCTCCATTGTAAACGCTGATCAGGCTGATCAAGTTTAACAATATCTGGCTGTGGATCAGTCATTTCCCCCAAAACACCCCTTTGTCACATAAATGGAATGGTCTCAATTCAAAAAAAGTCCATCATATATATGTAGGGGGAAGGGTTAATAAGAAATAAATGATGATGATTAGCATTCTAATGATAATATGGACTATGATGGTGTTAATGATTGCGGTGATGATGCTGCTGACTCTACTGATGATGATGATGACCATTCAGACAGCTTAGGTCTCTTAGCTCAAGCCTGCACTGGATGGATGTCCATTTATCTTATGTTTGCTGTGCATATCTATTTTAAAACTTATGTCGATTGTCTTTTTTGTTTAGCTTAAAATCATATTTTTTTTATTACTTTTTTATTTAAAAAAACCCCAACCATTTTAAACATTTTCTATTGGTTCAAGCAAGTGCTGTATCCGCTGTGACAGATTTTCTTTTTAAAACGTTATTAGCAAGACAAAACAGCGTACTTCTGTAACCCACGTGTGATTGCTCCAAAATCAATTTAATGCCCTGATTTATCGAACTGTTTGCCGTTTATACAAATTCCTAACCAAACAAGGGCTATTATACTGTGAAGCCATATTCAAACATTTTATGTCAATACATAGGGTATATTTAACAAATATTCTTATTTATGTAGGGAAATGCCATAAATGGTATAACTGGTTAAGTATAGTCAAGCAAGTGTGTGTTTATGTACAAAGCTAACACAGGAATTCACTATGCACAATAAATCTATTTGCATTGATAAAGTCGTAAAAAGCACTTTTGTTGATGGCAAGCTATGACTTGCAGCATACTTGTGGGGTTTATGGCTTCACGTTTATGAGCTTGATGCAATAAATTACAAAACTGTTGATCTGCTTAAAAAAAAAAAGCTAAGCCATGCCTAGCTGCAATAATCATTGCTATTGATTTGCAATTTTTCGGGGTTTATGTGGTTTTATACACCAGTAGTCAATGGTGAATTCCATGAAGCATTGAGTTATTATTTGGTTTTGCAATAAAGATAAATATCATCTGAGTGCAGAATAGCCATTTCCTATTGAGGTTCATGGGGCGTCCGTGGCCGAGTGGTTAACGTCTCTGACTTAAAATCACTTGCCCCTCACCGCTGTAGGTTCGAACCGATCCCTCAGGGGCCTAGGAATCTTTATGTGAGGAAGCTATCCAGCTAGCTTGCGGAACGTCGGTGGTCCTACCCAGGTGCCCGCCCGTGCACGAAAATTGCCCGGAGGGGCACCTGGGGTCTTCCTCCACCAGTAGAAGCTGGAAAGTCGCCATATGACCTTAGCTGTTGGTGCGACTATAAAATCCAATTCAAGTCAAGTTCTATTGAGGTTCACCAGATGCATGCGCATTTAAGACTGCATATCGAAAAGTGAAGTTTATTCGAAATTAACCCATATATATAATGGACTGTTCTTTTTTTGAATTAAGACCATTCCATTTATGTGACAAAGGGGTGTTTTGGGGAAAATGACTGATCAGCAGCCAGACATTGCAAACATTGCGAGTGAATCGCAGGCAGATCCAGGTTTACAATGGACGCAAAGGGTATTATAGTCGTGCTTACCAGGTTTAGGGTTAAAAGTTTTTTTTACAGAAAGTAAGAGAATGTAAATACACCCAATTAGCACCTTTACAACTAGCATCTGATGAGTTATCACTAAAGCATTATTACAGGTAACAACTGTCATCAATACCATCAGCCGGTCATTCATTTTATGAATTAAGTCTCAGCCTTATTAAAGCTTGATAAAGTAACTTTAAGAACATTTATCAAAATAATATTTCCAATTAAAGTCTGAAAGCATCTTAAATTTCATTTCTATAAATGCGACTGAATGAGTGATGATTTTTCAAAATCATACAAAAGAACATTGTGTGTTTTTTCGAATACCTTTGCCTGTTCCAATATATCACTATTATTTTTATCAATAAATGAAGCACACCAAATAATTAAAGTATGTCAATTTTAAGTGGAAATCAATAAATTTTAAAATGACACTTAAGATTAAAGTGCGGTGGAAATAAAACATTGCCTTGGCTTATGCCCAAGTAAGAGCTAATAAATCAAGAGAAATAAACACCTTAGCATGTTTGTCCATTACCTTTCAGTTGGGGTATGGCCAAAGTAAACTTTTGAAGAATTTTTGTGAACATCTTCACTCTGATAGTGTGGCAGAGTTAGGGAATTATGTCTAAATTTTGACCAACTGAAGTACTTTTTCTCGTATAATTAATCTGAAACACTGAACTAAGGCTCCATGTTAGGATTATTCTGACTCAGTTTTCCATTATCACATCATTAAAATGCTGTCTATACTTCATGGGATGAGATCATTAGAAACGTTTATAAAACCAAATGATTCTTAATTTTGACCATTTGAAGTTCTTTTCTTTGAGATCTGTAAACAAGCCTATTTACAGATCTCGGCACAGCGATCACAATGTCAGATTTTCATTTATTTATATCTTCTTCATTATTTGCAGGATTTTCACACCAAACTCCACCAGAATGTTCCTTATATGCATCTTACAGCATGCAAAAACTTTGGAGTCGCTGTGAGCTACTTTGAACGACATCTAGGTCACATTTGGTCTCCGCTATGACAAGCAACCATAGGGTTAGACTTGCAGACTGTGGCATTCTAGCTTTTATAAATTTCTCTGAAATATTAAACTCATGATTCTATTGTGATATTTGATATAAATGATTGCCACATATATTTACAATTTAGTGATTCAGCTTGTGATATCTGATATAATTGATTGCCACATATATTTACAATTTAATGATTCAGCTTGTGATATCTGATATAATTGATTGCCACCGTACATTTACAATTTAGTGATTCAGTTTGTGATATCTGATATAACTGACTGCCAACATATATTTACAATTTAGTGATTCAGTTTGTGATATCTGATATAATTGACTGCCAACATATATTTACAATTTAGTGATTCAGCTTGTGATATCTGATATAATCGATTGCCAACATATAGTTACAATTTAATGATTCTGTTTGTGATATTTGATACAAATTTAATATGCAGCACAGTTTTGCCTCATTTACTGTAATCATACCATTGCAATTTTCATGTCAGTCAATGATGTGTTGTTGTTTTTTGGAGGAGGAAAGTAATTATGTATCCTCCTGACGCCTAGAAAAACATGGCGTCTGATAGGGCCACTACAATGATTTAATAAATAGAAGTATGGTGTCTCAAGTGGGCTATTAATAATATTTACAAGCCAATACAACTACATTAGGCAGAAACTATTATTAAATAATCACAAAAATTAATGTAATGGATGTTATGAAACAAATGAAATTGGATTTTACATCCCATCCCATTAAAACATCATAAATTAACTAAAATATTTTGTATTTTGTAACGTTTGGCAAGGGATGGCCTCCCCGACCCTTATCTCACCATGTGATGGGGAGATTAAATGGGTCATGTTAAGATGGCTGATATAGGGACAGCAACCTCAGCGGGAGATGAAATGATGAAGTTTCCTATTAGACATGCCTCCACCAGGAAGCAAACCCGGGCTAGGCAGAGGTCTGTAGCTCTGAAGCACAAGGGGCCTCATCCACTGACCTACTGATACCACTACAAAGTGGATGTTGAAAGGAGGTTTTCTACCCAACTTGAATAATTGCAAATCCATGACAAATCATTACTTACAATAATTTGAATATTTAAAACAAATTATTTTTGCATAAATTGTTTTTGCATTTTACTGACTGATGAGTACCAATACAATATTTAAAGCTATGTTAGATACAGAAAAACAAACTTTAGACTCCAAACTGTATTACCTTATTATTATGGGAGCAGGTCTAAGTCAAAGTGATATATGATTAAAGAATCAAACATTTATTTTAACGCTCGATAACTACTTTAAGACCGCAACCTATGAAACAATGCGTGGGAAAACATTGTGTTTAATGATGCAACTAAAATCATTATCATGTCAAAATATGACGCAAACAAAAATTATCAAGGAGATATATATATGTGGGAGATATTAAATTAATTCTCAATATCAATGACCAGATGTACATCAAGGATTTCAGTTTACGGGATTCGGGAACTTTTTAAGTCAGATTTTGTAAGTTCTGGCCATCCTGTAGTAGTTGTTAAATCCATTGGAACCATCGTATGCTACATGTTCAGTCTCCCCCACCCACCCTCTGGATACATCCTTGATGATGACACTGTGCTTCCCGGGTCACCAAAAGGTTGTGAGTTCGAGACACTGCCACAGTGTAACATTGCGTTTCTGACTGTGAACAAGTCTGGTACTAAACTACTTGATATACGTGTGGGAAGGGAACATAAACCCATTGGTCACGTGCTTGATATACGTGTGGGAAGGGAACATAAACCCATTGGTCACGTGCTTGATATACGTGTGGGAAGGGAACATAAACCCATTGGTCACGTGCTTGATATACGTGTGGGAAGGGAACATAAACCCATTGGTCACGTGCTTGATATACGTGTGGGAAGGGAACATAAACCCATTGGTCACGTGCTTGATATACGTGTGGGAAGGGAACATAAACCCATTGGTCACGTGCTTGATATACGTGTGGGAAGGGAACATAAACCCATTGGTCACGTGTGGGAAGGGAACATAAACCCATTGGTCACGTGTGGGAAGGGAACATAAACCCATTGGTCACGTGCTCATTTCATCCTCTAGGTACGAGACTTGTTCAAGGTCAGAAGCGCAAATGTTCCGTGACAGTGTCTCGAACCCACAACCTTTTGGTTACCCGGCAAATATGCTACATGTGACACTACAACCATGTCACATTTGTTTAAATGGAAAGCGTGCATAATTTTAAATTCTTCTGATTTAACCAAGAATGTTTATATTTTTTGTTTAATTTACAACATAACTAGTAGAATGTGACATAACTATACAGCTGTTTGTCAGGTATATATATAGATACGATTTATATCATCTTGTTGTTGTCACTTATAAACTGCCATTAAAATATTCGTAAACAACCTATAAAGAAAGTCGCAATAGTATTATTTCGAAATAGCCCCTCATGTGACAAAATATGGCAGCTCACTCACGATCACGCGACTTAATGACATAACTTTTTTCCCTATAAGTACAAATTTTACATATATATATAATGAGCTTCAATTATTGGCCTTTTTTGTCACGAGTATTTAGTTTTTAATTTAAAGATTTAATGATTGTTTTGATTATTCTTTCATATTAAATAATTTTATAATTATCATTATACCACACTACTGGTTTGATCTTTCCTTTCCGGTTAAATATTAATGTTTCTTAAAGATTAATGTTTCTGTATCTGTAATACGTGCTGCTTTTCTTCAACAATCTGCATACTTTTTGTTTCTGCCAAAACATCCAGATCAATATGTATTTGTGGATGAAACCATGTTAAAAGTTTGCCAAGGTAATTTTCATGCAATAACTTATTTAATGTGAAGTTGTCAGGAGTTTTATCTACTTTTCTACTTGAATATTTTATAGTATTTGAACATTCTTAATGAATTTCCTAAAAAAACAAATGGTATCATGCTTGTAACTTCTAAATCTATTACTTAATCAATATTTGCAATATTCAATAATATTACTGGTAGGGCTTCTTCGGATAACAGTAAATAGAGTACCAATTATCAATTTCATTGATTAAGCCTTAAACCGTTACATATATATAATTGACTGTTCTTTCTTTGAATTAAGACCATTCCATTTGTCAAAGGGTGACAAAGGGGTGTCTTGGGGGAAATGACTGATCAGCAGATGGACAATATAGTCTTGCTTAGCGAGTTGAGGGTTAAATGTTCACTTAAATTCAGTGGTTCGAGCCATCGCACATTGCATATTTTTACTGTGTTAGGATTTACCTCTAGTTACGTCATGCGCATAGCTAGACTTTTTTTCGTCATACGTAAGTACAGAATGCAATACTAACAAATCATTAAAAGCGCTTTCAAATGCATTATTTATATTTTCTTTTGCATATTTGCGTATAGGCAGCTACGAGCCTGGACGAGCCTGGACGTCAATGAGTTTGGGTTCAAGATTTTCCAAGGTATTATAGACGTTTTTATGATCCTCCTCATTATCATCTCAAAATCATCAGCAGCATTATTGTCATCCTGATCAACATCATCCTCATCATTTTTTATGTCTTTCTCCGACGTCCCGTGTCTCAATAAAAACCAGTACACCGAGACATAAAACCTTCTGCTTTCCTTCTGCTTTCTATTATCTCTATGCTAACAATAATTTTCTATGCTAACTGGCATTATTAATATGATGAACAAGGAATTGATCCCGTTTAACCACATTTGATCGACTATACATTATTTTAAGTACTTTAATATTGGAATAAATTTAATTATTTATGCATTCTGATATGAGACCACTGTGTAATAAATCAGATCTTTCTAATCTATTATAACCTAACCTAACTCAAGCATTTATTTCGATCCGTTAATGCATTGTGAACTATTACCGACTCAATTCCACTTCAGAATTTTAAAAACATCCCACTCTACACCATTTAATAGTCTATTAGAAAAACCCATTGCCATTAGATTTCTACAAAAAAATCTTAAAATCTTTGTCGACCTGCCAAATTCATTGAAATTCACGAACTTCGTTCTTTTATAGGATTTTGCATCAGCTGAATGTTTGGATGAATCCTTTTAAAAAGTAAATGTGAATTTGATAGGGCAACTTAACACCTTTTCAAACGCCTTTCCGAATTTTAGAATATTTTATCAAGTGGGCAACTTGGTGACCTTACCTATTTTCAACCACTAAATCAATTTTCTTCATTTGGTAAGAGTTCAAGTCATATGAATGAAATGAAATCTGATCTAACCACTATATGTTCGTTATTCTTGTCTTCCTACAATAGTTGGTTTCATCCGATTGGATTCATGAATAAAAATTTCGAAGGAGCGCGACACAAGCAGACGACATGACAAAGTTACTTAAAGATTACGCTGAAATACATTGCAATTGCGTAATTTGAGAAATAGTTTTCATGAATTTAATTTGTTTTTCTTTGCATAATTTTCATGACAGGCTTTTTATGAGATTTTCTTAAAATTCATTTTATTTACTTTGTCATGTAATCTATTGAGGTGCAGGGCCATCTTCAATGTGTGGGAGATCTTGTTTGTAAAATTCAAAAGACTCAAATTATTTTTTATGCAAATTTGTTTAAATATTATGCGGCTTAATGTGCTCTTGCATGCAATTTCTGTAAGAGTGGCATTCAGAAACTCATTGATGACGTTAAACTGACACAAAATCTACTCAAAATATCCAAACGTAATTACACTAATCGTTGTTATTGAAGTCCTTAACGTGTTTACTATGTCTTCATTCTGGGACAGGGCCATTAGAGTTGAATTGACTTTGGTTTTATGGTGCACCAAAGTAAAAAGGTACATATGGCGCCAACAGGAATGAACATAACAGGTCCGACCTCCGTTTACATTAAAATATGCTCAATGGGCCTAGAACGTTCTCACCAGAAAAAAACCTAAGTTCCAAATTGAACAGTCTATTAACTGATTTTAGAATTATTTTTAGAATTTTTGTGATTCTTGATTTCAAAAAACTCATTACTCAGTGTAGGGAAGGAATTCAATCCGTTCTCAGATCTGATTGAGTCTCTCCACATTTGCTAAATTAAACCAATCAGAAATCAGAATGTTTCATTCATATTAAAAATCAATTAAAAACGAATTAAAACTTAAAATTGCTTCTATCATGACATCACTTTCTGGAATTGTGATGTCACATCTTTCCACTCACTGAGTGTATGAATTACTGTACAAAATGAGATTCAGACTGTGTGTATCACTCAGTGAGTATAAATGAGTTACTTGAAATAAAACAAAAGTTATTAGTGTAACCACCCTAGTAATTAACACCATGTGCATGTGACATGTTTATCATTTCTTTCAAACATATTTAATGGGGAATTTATTATTTTACTATAAAAATTCATCTGCATTCAAGCAAACAATGTAATGCAAAATAAACCATTCTACAGTTACACCCAGATAAGAAGAAAGGTTGTGATGCAAGGGAAAACAAATAACATGACATAAAACTGAGTGGAAAGCTAGTGTAACTTTAAATAAATAAAGAAACAGATACAATAGTTTTACACTAAGCTCTCGAAAATTTTTATTCTATAAGCGTCTTTGAAACACCTGATTGTATTTATTTAGTTTAACCCTTAACCTACTACATATATATAATGGACTGTTCTTTCTTTAATTAAGACCATTCCAAAGGGGTGTTTTGGGGGAAATGACTGATCAGCAGCCAGCCATTGTAAACCGATGTTACTCACAGGCTGATCTGGGTCTACAATGGATGCAAAGGCTATTATAGTCGTCCTTCGCGGGTTAAGGGTTAAAGGGTAACAGGGCAATCTTGAGGATTGTCATTTACACGCATCAAAACAAACCAAACACTGTTCTTCTTCCCAAAGAAGCTGATTATTTTGTTTTTATAAATGTTGCAGTTTTTCTAAAACTAGCCACAAGTTTAAAGAGTATATACTATGGAGTTTCTCATCCAATCTAGCGTACATAAACAAGCAACCAAGGTGACAAGTTTCTTGATAAGTCCACTTAATCTCAAAGAGTTTCCCAACCCTTTTACCTGTGAAATTAGGTGTATTAGTGACCGCTTGACCAGCGGATGACACTGCTTAAGCAAAGTCCTGAATGATAAAGAATGAAAAAACTTTTATCAGATTTACCTAAAATTGGCCAGATAACTGTCAAGGATGAGAACCACTGCAACCATTGCATAAGTAAAAATACCAAGGGGTCATTATAATTAACCAGTTAGACCTGGCTTGGAATTCACCAACCATTCTTAGACTTGAGCTCAAGTACTAAAAGTTCATTCATAAATATTCCAATGACCTTCATAGATAAACAATCGTATGAAGTTGATATTCATTAGAATTGATCATATTTGTACAAAGCAGCTTCTTATGAACATTTATAGCAATATGTGTGATTGAAATTTGCATACTTGGGCTTAAGTCTAAGAATATTCTCAAGAATGGTTGGTGAATTCAAGGCCAGATGTTGCAGATTCTTGTGTGTTTTTTTTTTTTTTTTTTAAACTTTGCATTTGTCTGAAATTTAGACCAAATATTTGTTGTACTATTTCAGTTCATCATTTATAAAGCAGTTACAATATATGTTGTAATGAATGTATTGAGATAATATTTAAAGTGTTTGGGTCTTCTGGTAAAAGATAATGCATCTTATGATTCCTTAACAGAGTTGAAGAATAATACTGAATTTTTAAAAAACAAACACTTTTTTATATTGTTTTTAAGATTTATTCAAGATTTTGATGTCACCTTGTCACCTACCCTGAAGACTTCAACACATCTCAAGGATATGAACCTGTCACAAATGTTTTTCATCAATATTTATATTGCTGGAGCTGTGGGGGGCTTGGGCTTGTCAAGTGCGTGTTTGACAGGCGAGTCAACACATTTTTTGTTATCTTAGAATAGTTCAGATGTGGTAACACAAACACCAATTCAAATATAAACACTTTGTGAATTAATGGTTATGGTTTTCTTTTTATATGACACCTAGAGTGTTGTGCATGTTTTTCTTGTCATTTTTCTTACGTTCTTCATATCTTGCTTACTTTTCTTCCATATCTTGCTTACTTTTCTAAGTGACTGGTGAAAGGCTCTAAAAACAGCTCAGCAGTTTATGGAAGAAAATGTAAAGTATGCAATTCAGAAGAGACAGAGGATGAATTACTCTTTCTATTTCTGAATATTATATGCTGCTACAATATAAGCTCTAGTAAACATTTATGGACAATATATAAATCTTGATTGTTGTTTAACCTCTTTTGTTGAGTATTAAATATTTACTATTTGTTAACCAGAGTTTGAATAGTATGTTCTAGGACGAACATTGTAACATACATTGCTTACCTTTGCCATCTGTGCCTGAATGCCCTGAGCTTGAAGTGCCTGCACCGCTACCTCTGCAGCTTGGTTAGTCTCAAAGTCAACAAAACCATAGCCTGAAAATATACAGAAAGAAAGGACATAAGCATACAGTCTAAGGAGCTCTACCTGTTTTCCGTACAAATGGGGGTAACTGCTTATCCTGGTAGAGGAGTAGCACCCCCATGCCCAATTCATGTTTCTTTGCCATTTTTGTCATGTTAATAATTGTCTTCATCATCATCTCTGTATTAAATCAGGTATCTTTATTTTGACGTAAATGGAGGGCGGGGTGGGAATGTTGAATTACTGTTGGCTCCACTTATAACCTTTTTGTCTTGGTGGCCCTCATGAAACCAAATTAAACACAATTCAAGGGTGTTTTACCTTTCAAAGAATTTTTTTTTTAAATTTCATCCACATACTCTACATATATGCCATATGTGTCTTCATTCTGATTATTAGCTTCTGTATATGATTTTTAAATTCCAAAGTTGCCTTGAAAAGCAACACTTGTTTAGGGACAGCTTAACTGGCATGATTTAGACTTTAAGGAAAAGAGTGGCTCCAGGGATAGTTTAATTGGTATGAATTAAAATATAAGGAAAAGTGTGCCCATGTCCTATTTTTATAACAGCTGAAATGACTTCAGTGCTCTAACTTTGAGAGCCTTTAGAGTGTTCCAAGGGTGTACCTCTTACATATACTTAATATATAAATAAGGATAGATGTATATGCATATAGTTCTATTAGATTAAAGGGACGAATGCACATTTTTATAAGAAAAATTGCTGCACGATGACCAGTCAACCAAAAAACACACAAAAACAAATAATAATCATGAAGATGAATAAAAGGCAAGATATGACACCACAAACATAAAAAGGGTTGACAACAGACCTATCGCCCTGAAATGGTCAGTGGCAATAATGACCGCTGGTGTTTTAGGATGCACCAGACCTCACTCTTACCCTATTTCATCCCAATAAAATGGGACATTGTAAATAAAGACATCCCTGCCAGTTTATATTCTCTAACAAACAAGGCAGCATTAATTGGCAATGTAAGTATAACACATAAATGATCCTGTATGTATGAATATAAAAAACAAAAACATAGAAAACCACAAATCAAAAACTCAATGAACTGGCAGCATTAAGACAGAAAACCACAATGCAAAAACTCAATGACCTGGCAGCATTAAGACAGAAAACCACAAAGCAAAAACTCAATGACCTGGCAGCATTAAGACAGAAAACCACAAAGCAAAAACTCAATGACCTGCAGCATTAACACTGTCTTGAGTCTAAGGACGTCTACAATACGCCTCGGGAGGCACATAAATAAACTTCTCAAGGAATGATAATCCATCCATTTTCTAAAAATTATCTTACGGAAATGTGTTGGTATTCTTAGAATTGTTTCTCAGTAAAGCATGATGGATGTAGTCTATCTTGCTCGGCAGACTTATTGGCCTCCTGTAGTTGACTAAATCACCTCTATTTGTGATACTAAAACAGCACTTTGCAGACGTCTGTCATTATTTAATGAAAAATGACTTTGAAGCAGGTTATTTCTTCATTACCTTAATACGTAAGCATCCATTTTGTCCATATAATTTGTAAATGATCGATATTATTCGACAAATATGTGTGTGTGTGTGTGTGTTTCTAACAGCTATATATTATGGTCACATGGTGCCATTCTATCGATGATGTCATTCTAATGAATTAATAGGGCATCTAGGATTACTATATCTCTTTAGTACATAAATAGCAGATTCTTACTTAGGACAAAAAAAAGAACACTAAATAACTAGAAATTGTTATTGTCCATGGGACAAAAACGTATGGCTCCCCCACTAGCTCGAACAGGCATAATTGACGACTCTAGGTCCAACCGTCCTCTACTGATTTGAGATCGTTTTGATATTCAGTATCCCTGTGACTGTATCTACTATATGTATCAGTAAAGCCACATAAAAAAATATGTGTGGTTCAGGTAACCCGACCGACCCTATTTTTTTAAGGGGCCGACCCTAAAACATTTTATGAAAAAATTAAAAAAAAAAAAAAAAAAAAATCAATAGGGGTCATCTACTTGTCATGACCAACCATCCTTCCAAGTTTGAGGACCCTAGGTCCAACCATTCTCTAGTTATTGATCGGACATCGTTTTGATAGTCAATGTCACCGCAACCGTGACCTTTGACCTAGTGACCCCAAAATCAATAGGGGTCATCTACTTGTCATGACCAACCATCCTTCCAAGTTTGAGGACCCTAGGTCCAACCATTCTCTAGTTATTGATCGGACATCGTTTGTGATAACAGACAGAGAAACAGACAGAAAGCACAAAATCAATATGGCTCCCCTACCACACTTTGTGTGGGGGAGCCATAAATATAAATACTGAATAAAATGCTAAAGGTTGGCCTTTTTTTTTTGCTTTTTTTTTTTTTATAAATGAAGATTTTAAGCTCGAGAACAATTATATAGATACTGTTTTTTTTGAGTGGCAGAACTCGCTTTGTACAAGAAAGATGCACTCGCACAAGTTTTTTCGCGAGTGTTTGAACTTTCGCTGACAAACTGAAAAATTGTCAAAACAATTCAGTTTTTTTTATTTGCGAAAAAGAAAAAGAAAAGAGGAGTGTTTTATGGGAGTTGGTCGGGTTACAGTAAAAATAGGTATTGTTTTATGGGAGTTGGTCGGGTTACAGTAAAAATAGGTATTGTTTTATGGGAGTTGGTCGGGTTACAGTAAAAATAAGTATTGTTTTATGGGAGTTGGTCGGGTTACAGTAAAAATAGGTATTGTTTTATGGGAGTTGGTCGGGTTACAGTAAAAATAGGTATTGTTTTATGGGAGTTGGTCGGGTTACAGTAAAAATAGGTATTGTTTTATGGGAGTTGGTCGGGTTACAGTAAAAATAGGTATTGTTTTATGGGAGTTGGTCGGGTTACAGTAAAAATAGGTATTGTTTTATGGGAGTTGGTCGGGTTACAGTAAAAATAGGTATTGTTTTATGGGAGTTGGTCGGGTTACAGTAAAAATAGGTATTGTTTTATGGGAGTTGGTCGGGTTACAGTAAAAATAGGTATTGTTTTATTTGGCCTTAAAATAAAGCAGTAGATAAAAAACCTGATGGTGTAGGGAGACGACATGGCCCTTTATGATGCTGTAGGGAGATAACATGGCCCTTAATATCAAATAGGGAAGATACATTTGTTTTACATAAAATTGATGCTATATAAATACATAATTGGGAGCATCCATTCTTCTATAAGAGCTCGATGAATAAATAATTGAGGAAAATTGGTGTAATCAGGAGTCATCATAATTTCAGGTCCGTGCATATTATGTATATTACAGCCCAGTGATCTCCAGTTGTACAAGAATTAATGATAATACAACTGGAACCTTTAATATGAAACCATGGTAATAGATTCAATCTGTCTAGAGAAATGTAATTGAATAAAATGTCCATGATGGTTACGATTATTGCACTGCCCCAAAATGGATCTATTACAGTTTTTGGACGTAATGATGTATCCAATTAAATAAGAGTTTGACAAAAAATAAAAAGCTGAACAAGTGATGAGAAATAGCAGGAAAGTACAGGACATGTGACTACGTCTGGATGGATGGATGAAGAAGGACAAACACTATATTATTGCCCAACTACATCGGTGGCCTGGACACAACAGTTACAGTTAAGCAATTCCTTATCTGGATAGAACTGTTCAAATCCAGCATCTTCTGTGCATGTACTCTATGATTATACAATAATGTTTGAATTGCATGTGTGTCTTCCACAAACTTCCTGTAGAAACGATTAATCACCTCTCTCCACTTCACTTTACTCTCCCAAAAATTATTTGGATTAATTAAAATTAGTAGCATTTCATGAAATTAATCCACTTTGGAAGCATGCATGGTAAACTAGATTGAAAACTGTTTATCTGGATTTGACATGGCCCTTTATGATGGTGTAGGGAGACGACCAGTGAATTTCGAATCGGGTAACTAAGATTTCAAAACATGGGGGTTAGGGGAGTACAAACATGGGGTTAGGGGAGTGCAAACATGGGTGTTAGTGGAGTGCACACATGGGGGTTAGGGGAGTGCAACATGGGGGTTAG
Organism: Cyrtodaria siliqua; assembly: GCA_037043455.1. Classification (NCBI taxonomy): domain Eukaryota; kingdom Metazoa; phylum Mollusca; class Bivalvia; order Adapedonta; family Hiatellidae; genus Cyrtodaria; species Cyrtodaria siliqua. The sequence goes on along the minus strand of JAWPHD010002011.1, from coordinate 213,669 downwards.
GCGAGTGCAAACATGGGGGTTAGGCGAGTGCAAACATGGGGGTTAGGCGAGTGCGACTGCCTCCGTATCAGAGTATTCAAACAGCTGCTGAAGACGTTTTATGGGTGATGATCAGAGAGTAACATTGAAAGCAATTAATCATGCCGCCTTTACACTGGGTTATGTTGGCAAGTCTTTTAAAGAAATGTCAAGAAGTTGTTGCAGAATTTATCCTAAACCAGAAAATGCTGTTTCTAAGTGGCACTGCCTAATAAAACTGTTGTAAAGTTGATCAATAGAATCACATTCATCTCAACTTGGTAGGATAGTTGATTTAGATAATGATTTAAAACAAATGTTGTTTAAAGAGACACATGGCAATCTTCATGAAACATTACAATTAGTACAAATCTGTATATAATTGAAATAAAAAATAATACGTAAGTTTAAATTTTTCTTCATAATTCTACAATATGTTTAAATACATCATTGGTGCAATAGTATCAATAATTAGTAATAATGCAAAAGCACTTTGCTTGAACTCAAATAATTATTGAAAATAATTTGTAAAAATGAAAGTTATTTTGAAAAACTAATCACGGACTCTGCGTGTTTAAAAAAGAACATGTTGGGTGTTAATTGTGGATGAAATAAGCAAGGTTGAACAAAATATTTCAATACATGCATCATGTTGTGAATTTCATTTTCATTACCATTAAACTGGATTGATTATGAAACGCAAAATACCACAGCTGTAGGGGAACATATCAAAGCTACGATCATCATAAAGTGCAACAAATCTCATCAACATACAGCAGAAAATGCCACAGCTGTAGGGGAACATATCAAAGCTACGATCATCATAAAGTGCAACAAATCTCATCAACATACAGCAGAAAATGCCACAGCTGTAGGGGAACATATCAAAGCTACGATCATCATAAAGTGCAACAAATCTCATCAACATACAGCAGAAAATGCCACAGCTGTAGGGGAACATATCAAAGCTACGATCATCATAAAGTGCAACAAATCTCATCAACATACAGCAGAAAATGCCACAGCTGTAGGGGAACATATCAAAGCTACGATCATCATAAAGTGCAACAAATCTCATCAACATACAGCAGAAAATGCCAATAGCTGTATTGGTGTTTCACATTGAAATAAAACGTTCGCATTTTGTTCAGTTACTGGCTGAGCGAATGTTTTATTGGCATGTGTTGCCAAGCATGTATCAATTCGGTGGCTAATTATTGTGATAAAAATCTAATATTGACCCTGTCTGTAAGCAGAACATGCAACATGCGTGTGGCGTGGCACTCAATTGTGTGTTTTGTGAATTTTACTGGGATTGATTTTGCTGTTGTGGATTAGCCATAATAGACACAAAATATTTGCCATATTAGTCATTATGTAAAACGCTGTGGGAAGCAACAGCCTAGAACAGAAATCGCACAATAAAGGGAGGTAAATCATAATTGGACAACACTTAAGATTATTGAAAGGGAAGTTACTCTCACCACAAAACGTGTACTCTCACCACAAAACGTGTATTAATTGACTTTAACTTCAATTAACATTTACAGAAATAAATAAAACATGACCAATTATTAAGGAATTTAAATGCACTTATTGTTTTTTTACATACTTCAGTCAGTCAATTCGGTAGGATCATCGTTATGGCCCATACATTTATAATAATATCTCGTCGAAAAAACTGTACGAATAGTTCAGAAACACATTTAAGTTATACTAACAGCCCTAACCTAATTAAATTGCCTTTAAAATGTAGATTTCAAATTACAATTGCAAAAATATTCCGATGGATACTTCAAACGTTGTTCGCCTTGGTTGCTCATGCAATTCAGTCATTACTAGGGTTAAGTACAGGTCTATGTTTCATTTCACTGAAGTTTCCCGAAAATTAGCGGACTTTAAAGGCTCATTATTTGGACTACATTATTCGCTACATTTGTGATACGATACATAGTTCAGGGGATTAGTTTCAAAATGCACACATAAAATTTAACAGTAATCAGTATAAAATCTGGTCAATTTCACCATTTAATTTGCGCCTAGGTGTAAATTAAGACACCTTATTTCCTCTGTTACAGCTCTGTTCAAGTAGGGTACAAAAGCAAGAGAACCATATACTTTTACGGCCTTGTAATTGACCCAAATGTACAAACTTATTGCAATAACGAAATAAACAGTTTTACATTGTTCACAAACTAATTCAGTTACATTCAAGTGTCAAAATCAGAAAACGTCCATTCTTACGGATTCGGGAGGTATACAATACGCAAGGAAAAACTGACAGTCATATATCATAGCTTAAGTTGTGCTAAAAATAACGTAAAACACCATTCAACCAACTTCCCAGAAAAAAACTTCTAAATATCAATGACGAAGATAGAAAGAAACACAGCCATGTCTGCTAACCCCAATTTTCTGAAACAAATGTCAACTAATACCTCAATGAGAAAACTAATTTGTTCGACATTAACAAAATAACAAAATAACTCTGTAACTGCTAAAAATAAGCCAAAATAAGCCTCTTTGGATATTCATCAATTTTAGTAACTGGAAAGGCCACTAACACCATCAGCAGAAGTCAATATATAAATGCCTCATTCATTCTCCAACAAAAGCACAACAATCTTCGCAACAATCTTCGCTATCTCAGATACTGTATAAGCCTACTTGAATCTAAGATTCAAGAAAATCATTACTTGAATGGACAAGGGCTAAGAAAAGGTTTATTGCATTTTGTCAGGAATCCTTCTCCTTCGTAAATCATTCATAGTTTGCCACTGAAAAGGGTCCTTCCAGCGACATACCAATACTCACGTGAGTAACATCAAATTTAAAAATGGAAAAAAAAAATGAGTCTTACAAGCTGAAATATGAATTACAAATTGAAGAGTAAGTGGGGTAGAGGGTGATGAACTGTATTCCAAATTAAGGCATTAAATACGCTGGTTTTGATACTAGATTTATTGTTTATCTCACTCTGTTTTCACAATTTAAATGCGTTCTTTCGGTCTTAAAGTGTACCAGACTGTTCCAAAACGCTGTCCTTTATTCAAAATTTTCGCGGGGGAGGCTCCCACCAGAGGGCACCCTCCCACATCTACCTATCCCCGTGAGTATCTCAGTTTTGGGTTGTGCTACGCCCCTGCCTTCTATTTATTTTTTATTTTCTTTATCCCTTTGTTTAAGCAAATGTAAAATTTCAAGGCTGTTCACATCGAATGAAAAAAATCATAGTATGCCACTGAAAAGGGTCCTTTTTTCCTTTTTTTTTTCTTTATCCCCTTCTTTAAGCAATACATTTAAGGGCTGATCATACTGAATTGCAAATTCCATTAGTATTGACACCACCATTTTCAAGAATTGTTTAAAGGATGAAATGATGTTCTGGCCTTGAATTCACCAACCATTCTTGAGAATATTCTTAAAGTATAAATGTTCATAACATATAAACATGATAACTATTAATAAATAACAACTTTATACAATTGTCTTTAAAGTTCATGGAAATATTTGTGAACGTTATTTGAGAATTTGAGCTCAAGTCTAAGAATAGTTTGAAGAATGGTTGGTGAATTCCAGACAAGAATGTTGTTACAAAAAATCTGAAGAAAAAAAAAGATATCAATAAACAACCAAAATTCACTTGTTACTCGGAGTCAATATGATAAGCATGAAAGAAATGGAGATTTTATGCAAGGAAAGAATCGTATTTATTCATATTTAGCTGATGGATTTTTGATGGCTATACTGTATGTACATTTGCATAGTAAGTCCCATTGATTTTTGTAACAGCTGACCAGCTGGGATAACTTTGTTCTTTGAGCTGTTGCATAGTTACATAATCCCCAGGAAACCCATAATCCGCGTCTCATGAAGGAGCAATAGATGTAACTGTTGATCCGCGACTCATGTAGGAGCTATAGATGTAACTGTTGATCCGCAACTCATGTAGGAGCTATAGATGTAACTGTTGCTGAAAGTCAAGTTATCTGACTTTATGAAATTTTTATCGAAGGGATAGTTGAGGGTCGGAGAGACACGGAACTGCTTTTTATAGTTTCCTTTGAAACACTAGTGAGGATGCGGAACCTCTTTTTTCAATCTCATCTGAAAGATTAGTGAGGATGGAGATCAACATTGAGTTACTGTCAGTCCAATGTGCCAACCACTTACCTATATTGAGTCTATCCCTAACCACCTGCAGAATAGGTCTATGTTAAATCAGAAAAGGCAGTTAGCACCACTATAAAGCTAGAATATTGAGAACCATTCTAAGTCTGATGCTGGAGGTGTACAGTACTGGTTCTACCCAGGAAAAGTGGGTGGTCAGTCTCCACCACAAAAAAAAAACGACCGTCATATATAACCTTACGTGTTGAAAACACTATAAAACAAAACAAACACAACTTGTGTGGATGAATTTTGTGATATATAGCTATAGGAAATATTGCGGTAAATGAAAAACCGAACAATATTGGGCAATTTAAAAATTCTACATATCTTAAATATCATTTCCCTCTCAAAAGCACAAATAATCAAACCTTAAACAGTATATCAATGAAAAATATCACATAGTTTGCCAAATGAAATGGATTTCCAGTTAATAATATAGGCTATAATATTGTGGTTACTGCTCTAAATCAGCCTGCCATCTTGGACAGATTATTATTATGGGCGATAAAATTTATAAGAAATCTATATTTGTTAGGCTTCATTTTTAGACAAATAAAGTCCCGCGCGAGATACCGGCAGATACCGGAGTAATTATCTAGATGAATATTCATGACAGGGCAGTAAGACAAATGGCAGTGTTTCTCATTACTGTAAACAAAATGGGCCAAGGGGACAAAATTAAACAACGTTTAGTATGAAGGCAGACATTACATTATACTTTATATCATAATTTCAAGTTACTAGAGACTGAATGGAGATGATGGAGGCAACAATAAAAGCAATCGTGAAAATGATGAAAGCTCTGGGGTTTACTGAAAATATTATTATAGGGCCTGGAAAGCAAAGGATATATTACGTGGTCCTGCCTTATTTCCATAACGGATATTTCGACAATAAAACACGCTTAAAAACATTTTTTACTGAAATAAAATGTGATAACCTGTTTAATATTACCTATTAAATGTTTTAATTTTACAATATGCAAACTTTTTAAGCCAAAATTAGTGTTTTATTTCATACCCCAGCCAACCCCGTTTTCTCTTCTTGGAGAAGGGGTTGGATGGGGAATGAAAGTTAATACTCGGACCACATAACGTTACAGAAAATAGAGGGTTATTAAATAACAAGGAAAGTGATAAAAGCAGACGAAGAAAGATAACAACTAGCGTACATTAACAAATTAACAAATTGTGTACATTTATACTATTTCAGTACACAACAATCTAACCAGCTTTTCAAATTTTCCCCATCTAGAGAATGCTTATTTTGGGGCTATATTTTAACAAAGAAAATAAACTTTTTAATGTCTTATAAAAAAATAATCATGAAAGCTGAGTGCGCAGACATTGTGTGAGTTATGTCAGATATGACGAGAGCATCTTCTCCAGCTTTCTCAGGCTCCTGAGGTTTGTTGCGAACACACAAATTCCGGATGCATTTTGACAGCAGCGTAATAAATGTTAATTAAATCCCATAATGTTTGTTTTCATAAGACAATCTTCATATAAATCGTGACCATAGTCTGAACATTTTGCATTTGTTAGTATCTTGGTGATTCTCCCAGGATTCCAAAACAAAGAAATGCTGGAGAATTAACATACAAGTTCAAGTTTGAATAATATAGTCTACGACAGTCCGCTCCCAGTGGAAAAGTGTGAGGTTAAGTATAAAAAACACAAAATGGACACAGAGAAACTTTTTTGATCATTTTATGCATTATGCTGCTCAGAGAGGTTTAATCACAAATTTCTAAATAATAAAGCATTTTGGCATGTAAATACACTAAACATTACTCTATACAGATATATCAAAATAATTATATAATGTATTTGTTTTCTATACTTTCTAGAACAAAACATTTATTCCTAACTGTCAAATTTTGAATGGTGGTGCGTCTATTAACAGCTGTACCTGTAAAAATAAGATCAGTGATTGGTCAGAATGCTGAAACCCTAATCTTGAAGTAGATGAAATACCAACTGGCTACTGGTGGTAGAGTTTACGGAATGCTGGGGTTTAAGGCAAAATCTGAGCTTTGGTGTTTTCAACACTGATATGGTTTATTATGGAAAGGAAGCTAACTCTCCGGGTGATTCTGTGTCATTTGAAAAATTAAAACAAAAGATGAATGTTCAAAGTGACTTCTATTTTGTGAAACGGTTAGTGCCACTTCAGTTTTACAGCCCTATTCTGGCCAACAACTTTGTTCAGCCATCCATTTTAAAACAGTCTATTAAATCATTTTAGAATTATTTTAATATTAGAATTTTGTATTTGTGGATTTCAAGAACATCTCGTTACTCAATAAGTTCTGTTTTTTTGTATGGTGTTTTACGTTATTTTCAATACATGTAAGGTTATATATGACGGCCGATACAGAATGAGTTTTAAATTAACTGGTTTCATTGGTCCAATTTTTATCACTGAACCAATCAGAATGCTTCATTCATATTTTCTATCATTTCATCACTTTCTGGTATAATGACATCACACATCATGCTATTATGATGCAACTCAGTGAGTTAGTGTTTAAATTGCTGTGAGAAACAGATAAAGACTGTATCTCTAAATGAGTAATGAGTTTCTTGCAACTAAGAATCATAAAATTCTAAATATAAAATATTCTAAAATAATTTAATAGACTGTTTTAAACGAAGACTCTACAGCAGCCAATTTGCCTGATAACACAACACCTCATACTGTTGCTAAATCAACATGACATGCTTTCAGTGCATAATAAAGCTTTTAGAAGATACTTAATCCCAGTGATAGAGAGACTTTGTCTCTCCACATTATCAGTTTTCATCAAGTGCTGTTTACGTTGGGTCATCATCACTATGTTTTCTTATTCGGAATATTCGGGTTTTTGAAGCTTCCATTCACTTGAAGCACAAATAACAGTGGAATAAACATGCTTTTGATGACTGGCAATTATCTGATCAATTTAGCCCTATTTGAAGACATTAGTAAACAGTAGTTTGGCTCCGTTACAATACTGAATGACAGGTCTGCAGATATCGATAATAGCAAAACACTCAATGATGACTTAATTGCAGTGGCACAAACTTATATATTTTCTCCAAGAACGTCACATCTCCACATCAGATGGCCACATTTGCAGCACCTTTAACCTTGCTCTTGCCTTGACATCATTTTGATATTCCTTCAAGTCAATGTATATGTATGCATGGGGTCCAACGTCGCTTTTAACCGTATTTCATTCATTACCGCAACAGTGTGGTAGGAGTGAGCTCAATGCTCAAATTCATTGTGATGCCACATTAAAATACCACAATGTTAACACTCGACACAATACCCCATCAAGTCATTGATACCGGGCTGACCAGTTGTAGCACATACATTATACTGACACCGGGCTGACCAGTTGTAGCACAACCATTATACTGACACCGGGCTGACCAGTTGTAGCACAACCATTATACTGACACCGGGCTGACCAGTTGTAGCACAACCATTATACTGACACCGGGTTGACCAGTTGTAGCACAACCATTATACTGACACCGGGCTGACCAGTTGTAGCACAACCATTATACTGACACCGGGTTGACCAGTTGTAGCACAACCATTATACTGACACCGGGCTGACCAGTTGTAGCACAACCATTATACTGACACCGGGCTGACCAGTTCTAGCACAACCATTATACTCACACCGGGCTGACCAGTTCTAGCACAACCATTATACTCACACCGGGCTGACCAGTTCTAGCACAACCATAATATGCTGAATGTGAAGCAAGGAAGCTACTCGTACGATTCCAGTCTTTGGTTTGACCCGGCCAGGGATTGCACCCAATACCTCCCACTGCAAGGCAGACACTATCCCAGTAATTAACCTTTAACCCGCTAAGCATATATTATAATAGCCTTTGCATCCATTGTAAACCCTGATCAGCCTGTGAGTAATGATCAGGGTTTACAATGTCTGACTGCTGATCAGTCATTTCCCACAAAACATCCCTTTGTCACATAAATGGAATGGCCTTAATTCAAAGAAAGAACAGTCCATTATATATATGTAGCGGGTTACGGGTTAAGTCACTGCGGCAGTCCTTAAAACTCAACATGACTTTTCTACCAAACTAAAAAGTACAATTGTTGTCTTACCTTTACATTTGTTTGTGGCTTGATCTATTATTGCTTTTGTGGAAATGATTTTGCCATACCTGAAATATACAGAAAGAAAACATATAATTTACGATTATGATTACAGGCAACTTTTCCCCCTGAAACATCAACTGTTAAGTGTGATCTACAAGGAATATGCATACCATTTAGGTTGTGGGCCACAGGCCAAACTGATTATATCAAACAACCATGGCTGGGATATGCTTATCTGGGATTTGTCAGCAGTTTGGGATTGTGGGAGAGGCAGGGGAGATGGGGTTGATTTGTCAGCAGTGGGGGGTGGAGGTTGTGGGAGAGGGGGTTTCAAACTGGCAACCTGGTTTTAGCGACAGGGTTTTATTTTGATATTTTATATTCTAAATTAAAATAATTTTGAATGAATAATCAATATAAGGATGTTAGTGGGTAGTCACACAGAAAGGATTTAGGTTAAATGGTGACTGCTATAACTAATTTCAATACTAACCATATTATGATTAAACAGTTTGTTTCTAATATAATCAGTAGCTATTAAAGTGATGTTTTGCAGAATGTAAAACAGATTTAAATGGCAACATAATGTTGTGTATGCATATCACTGTTTTGTTTTCTTGCATAATGCGCATACCATATTATGTAATACTTTATTTAGTAATAAAGTATTAACTGCCCACGGTGTTGTTTAAATCATTATTAAGCGGCTGTTACAAATACAATCTTGCACTATTTGTAACTATTTCCTACCTGCATTGAATGCACCCACTACAGGTAGGTAATTGTCATTTTTTACATTCCCAACGGACATTTTAAGCGAAACAAAAGACAATTATTTTAGAGAGAACCACAAACATGCCAGCATGACTGTTTTTATCAGAGAGAACCCCAAACACGCCAGGATGCATGTTTATGTCAGAGAAAATCACAAACATGCCAGGATGCATGTTACTAAAAACACGAGATGGATCACCAGCATTGTCTGCCACATGTTTGCGATTGTTTACTAACTGTTTTGGTAAAAATATATGAATATTGTATTATTACATTAACATTGTATTAATGCTGACACAACAGGAGCCAACATAAACTGAATTGAATTGTTTAATGACTCATCAACATGTTCAGCTGTCCCAGAACGAGGGGAAGGGTACATACGGATCGGAACCGGGGCTTATCTATATATATAATGGACAGTTCTTTCTTTGAATTAAGACCGTTCCATTTATGTGACAAAGGGATGTTTTGGGGAGAATGACGGATCAAACTGTAAACCCTGATAACCCTGGAAGTGTCTTGCCTCCCCATGTGACGGACGAGGCTAATGCAACTCGGAAGTGTCTTGCCTCCCCATGTGACGGACGAGGCTAAGGCAACCCGGAAGTGTCTTGCCTCCCCATGTGTTGGACGAGGCTAAGGCAACCCGGAAGTGTCTTGCCTCCCCATGTGATGGACGAGGCTAAGGCAACCCGGAAGTGTCTGGACTCCCCATGAGATGGACGAGGCTAAGGCAACCCAGAAGTGTCTTGACCCCATGTGACAGACGAGGCTAAGGCCACCCAGAAGTGTCTTGACTCAGGCTAGAAGCTTAAAGAGTATAGTATTCCGATTTTTATTAACATCTTACATAGTAAAAGATGCAGTATCTTTTTTTTTTATTATTTTCAAACTGTGTATATATACATAACGGGTAACATGTAACCAAGTGCATTATGGGTAACACAGTTTCTCAACCATCTATTACTGCTTCCATTAATGAATTAAATAAAATGGTGAGCAAGTGCTTTGCTTATTATAACAACATCAGATGGTTTCTCCCAGGAAAAACAACAAAATGGCAGAAAATTAGGAGAATGTCACAGTCAATTGAAGGAAGGAAAGAAATTCATCCGCAAACTCAAACTGACAGATTTAAGAACGAAATGGGCCAGAAAGATACCAGACTGATATTCATGCATAAATGTCCTGACAGATCTTCTCTCTCATAACTATAGCTACTTCAACACAACTTCTGATAGGCCTGAGCCTCTGGTATACAGTTTTTAATGATTTTTTTTTTATTTCTTCTGTAGCCCCACCCCACGAGAATGCATGCCCTATACCTCTCTCTATAATTTAGTCTATGGTGATTTTTTCTTTACCTGCACTGCACCTCTGTCCTATTGTTTATAATGCTTTGTTTTCTTTCTTCTGTTTTAACCCCACGCAATACACCTCTATATTATATAATGTGTTTTTTTCTAATTCATAAACCCCTCTACCCCCACCCTCCCCTCTCCACACACCCTTACCATACCACACACACTATTTCTAGTTATTCTCACACCGCCCTGACCATATGGTTCACTTCCTCTTGAAAGGAAATAACTGTCCCACACTCTCCAAATTATAAAAAAAATATTTGTAAACAAAATAAATTATTCAATTGTTTAAATTCTCCTTTCAGCAATGAAATATGGTTAGCAAAACAAGCTGGTGTAAACACAGCCCATGTATAGCCAAAAAGCTGTGTAACAACTTGTTTCAAATAGGGTATGCTATCAAATATTGTTATCATTATAAATATGCTAATTAGATAATTAAGTTTCACAAGCTTGACAACCTTTGGACCACCTACAATTTCTAAAGTGGCCCAGCATGTATCCTCACTCCTTAATGAAAAGTCAAAAACCTGTAAATAAGTAATTCTAGCTTTTGATAAATATCAGAATATTTAAAAGAGGTTAATAACTGACTGAATTTGCCATTCGGCCATTAACACCAGATCGGCCATTAACACCAGATCGTTCTGAATGGATGTGACCGGACATGACCTATTGGAGGCCAGGCTATGGCATTATCATTTTTGTGTGGAAAAGTGTTTTATTGCACATTTATGATAAATACCAATTCAGGATGATAACCTGTAGTCACACTAAATGTGTGAACAATCGGACAGGACGTCAAACCTCCATTGTGGACATGCAACAGTGATCAATCTGACAACAATAAATGTAGCCTTCCCTTCAGCCAGTGTTTAAAATTGAACGGTTTCTACGGGCTATATGGGAACAGTTACACAGGACTAAGTGACAGAAGTGACAAGTGTCTTCACATATGCCACCAGTCATTTACACTATTATAAGGCAGGCACAGATTCAAGTTCCCCATCCCACCCCAAAAATCAGAAATTAAGAATGAACTTTTTTTTTTCCTCAAAGGTTAGTCCCGCCTCCTAATCTGAAATCCTGGAATGGAATAACTATGGTTTATAGTTGCCATCTTATTAACACACATAATTATATAAAGCTCTGTTGGATTGCTACAGTGTTACACAATTTCGTTTTAAGGTTGTGGGGTTGGGGAGGGGGTGGGGGAGTGGGTGGGGGGAGTTCTGAAGTTCTGTTTCTACCCAAGAAAAGGAAAAGTGGTTGGTTTGAATATGACTGTCATGTATAATATGGCCTTAGATGTGCTGAAATTGTGGTAAAACTACATCAACCAACCAACCATCCATATTTGTTTACAATGAATGCCTCAAATGAGAAGTAATGAAAGGCGAATCTTACATAACATCTTTAACCATTGATTATTGGGTCCTTTATTCTCTTTGAGTAATGCAGCAGAAGATCATGGTAAAATTTAGAATTACATGGACAGACAATATCCTTTGAAATATCTACAGACACATTAAACATTCAGACACCAAGACAAACTTCATAAGAACATAATAATGATGCATAGCCTTCATCATCTAATGCTATTCCCACACACCGAAATTTGGCATTGAGAAGCACAAGACATAGTGTTCTAAGGGCAGCAATGCTGCTTGCTCACCAAGGATAGTATCGCTCACCACTCACCAGGGATAGTATTGCTCACCAGGAATGGTATCCCCCACCAGGCATAGTATTGCTCACCACTCACCAGGGATAGTATTGCTCACCAGGGAAAGTATCCCTCACCAGGCATAATATCGCTCACCACTCACCAGGGATAGTATCGCTCACCACTCACCAGGGATAGTCTCACCAGGGACCATACCCCTCACCATTCACCTTGAATAGTATCGCTCACCACTCACCAAGGATCGTACCAATCACCACTCACCAGGGATAGTCTCACCAGGGATCATACCCCTCACCAATCACCATGAATAGTATCGCTCACCACTCACCAAGGATCGTACCCAACACCACTCTCCAGGGATAGTATCGCTCACCACTCACCAGGAAGTGTACCCCTCACCACTTACCAGGGATAGTATCGCTCACCACTCACCAGGGAGTGTACCCTCACCACTCACCAGGGATAGTATCGCTTACCACTCACCAGGGATAATATCATCTTAGCTATCTTTTTATCCCTTAATTGAACAGAACAGCCTTAGGCCCGAAAAGAAAATTAATGATTTGCCCAACAGTTTTTTGTCCCCACCCAAAACTTATTCTGCTTTAAAAAAAATATGTTTTTCAATGTGAATCATGCCGACAGCATACTGTTTCCCAGTTTAATATAGTAAGTTTATACATAATTGTTTTTTGTTTTTTAAATTTACCCACCTACCTACCCAGGTCTAATATGCTGAGTCTGAAAATATTTTAATTTAGGACTACCGATAACACAATGAACAGTTCCGACATACTCTGCCCTCTATTGTCCATGTGTCAAGTGCACATGTGCTTGTTGTATTGTACATTATCTGTGAGACAACTTGTGCTTTTCTTAAGAGGGGATGTACTTTTGATTGGGTCATATCTCTTTGGACAGCTCGGAATTATGTTTGGACAAGAATCAGACTGGCTTCCATCATTCCGAAAACAGTTATCTGCATAAAACCGTACCATGATTTCATAACTAGAATGGTTTACCATATCATTTACTGTTCAGGCATATATATCGCAATCACATAATAGAATGGTTCTTTGACTGATAATAAAATATTCATATAAGGCTACTTCAGTCTACTTTGACCAGAAATCAGCCACTTGTAAGGAGGCAATTTACGATCAGAGTTCATAAAGGCTGGTAGCTTTGCACTTTGTTACTGATATCTACTGAAGGGAAAAAGAAACACATATATACTATATAAATAGAAATACAAGCATTTTTACAAAATTATCTCCCTTAATAAACAACAGAATGGGAGGGGTTACTATAATAGATTCATTTTTTTTCATTTTTTATTACATAATTATAACATTACCAACACCACTGATGGGAAACACTTACAGCTAAATAACAAGGTTTGACATCTTAAAGAGCTTTCTTAATCGTCCTGCGTCAAAAACTGTTATTTTGCTCATAGAGAAACCAGGAATGAAAGCACAGCACAGACGCTTGATAGACCTAATTATAGGCAGTTAAGTCTACCACGAAAAGCTTTTTTATCAGACAGGAAATAAAAATGGAGGGAGCATTCTAATGACTGATAAGTTTTGTGTCTGTAAGCATAGGCACAGTTATACTAGTAAAGGAACCAGTCTGCAACATAGAGATTTTAGATGGTGGAGTCAATATCAATATTAGTAAAGTAGCAAGGGGAAATCCCCCGCCTACCGCCTCTTAATGAACCCCTGCTTGGGAGATGTCACAGTGGCTTCAGGCATGGGAGATGCCACAGTGGCTTCAGGCATGGGAGATGACACAGTGGCTTCAGGCATGGGAGATGCCACAGTGGCTTCAGGCATGGGAGATGCCACAGTGGCTTCAGGCATGGGAGATGCCACAGTGGCTTCAGGAATGGGAGATGCCACAGTGGCTACAGGCATGGGAGATGTCACAGTGGCTTCAGGCATGGGAGATGTCACAGTGGTTTCAGGCATTGGAGATGCCACAGTGGCTTCAGGAATGGAAGATGCCACAGTGGTTTCAGGCATTGGAGATGCCACAGTGGCTTCAGGAATGGAAGATGCCACGTTGGCTTCAGGAACGGAAGATGCCACAGTGGCTTCAGGCAAGCTACCTGGACACTCAAGGAAAGTCATAATAGCCACAGTGGCTTCAGGAATGGGAGATGCCACTGTGGCTTCAGGAATGGGAGATGCCACAGTGGCTTCAGGCATGGGAGATGCCACAGTGGCTTCAGGCATGGGAGATGCCACAGTGGGTTCAGGCATGGGAGATGTCACAGTGGCTTCAGGATTGGGGGAGATGCCACAGTGGCTTCAGGCATGGGAGATGCCACAGTGGCTTCAGGCATGGGAGATGCCACAGTGGCTTCAGGCATGGGAGATGCCACAGTGGCTTCAGGCATGGGAGATGCCACAGTGGCTTCAGGCATGGGATATGCCACAGTGGCTTCAGGCATGGGATATGTCACAATGGCTTCAGGCATGGGAGATGCCACAGTGCTTTCAGGATTTAGAGATGGCAATGGCTTGTATAGTACACATGAACAATCCCCTACCAGTCAGTATATGGGCAATGCTGCCATTGGCAACTCCCTTGGACATGGACTGTGTCATGTCAAGCAAATCCCATTTAGGATATAGATGCTACCACTTCCGCATCTCCTATTAGAATTATTAGAATAAAGATGGTGTCAATAGGGACAGTAATAATTGTCTCTTTAGCAATATGTAGACCACCACCAACATCTTGATGTCCATTAACCTCTCAACCACCAGGCTAATTGTGATCTTGTAAAGTAAGAAAGCACACTACTGGGGTGATGTAATGATCTTGCAGAGTACAGTACAATATTGAACTGTTGTAATGATCTTGTAGGGAGTAAGAAAGTACAGTACATAAAAAAAATAAGATTTATTTGAAGACCTAAGATAAAGGCATGGCATAAATGGGTCAGAATGTCACGGTACATTAACTGCTGTAAATGATTAATCAATGACTGTCACAGATCGATAACACATCAATTATTACACAGTAAAACAAAGTACCTTAAACAGGCAGGATCGTTTGAAGAGTAATAAAGTGATAGCAGAAATAAACAGCAGTAAACATCTCAGGGCAAATACGCACAAAGGCAATGCATACAAATAACTACCTTTTTGTGTTTGCTATCAAGATTTGGCTTGTTCTGGTAAATACTAAACTCCAGTTATAAGAATGTATGTATGGATAACCTTCGGCTCTCACCACTGCGGGTTCGAATCCCACTGGGAGCTCGACTTGTGAGGAAGTGTCGATTCTTACGGATGGTGGGAGGTGTACAGTACTGGTTCTACCCCAGGAAAAAATGGTGGTCAGCCTCCACCACAAAAAATCGACCATCATATATAACCTTGCACGTGTTGAAAATGAGGTAAAACAGTACACAAACAAACAAACGAATGTATGTATGGAGTTTAAAGTCACTTTTTGCAGTATTTTAATTATGTACGATCACTGTGTATACTTGTAACAGTGAATCATTGTAACAGTGAATCATTGTGTATACTTGTAACAGTGAATCATTGTGTATACTTGTAACAGTGAATCATTGTAACAGTGAATCATTGTGTATACTTGTAACAGTGAATCATTGTGTATACTTGTAACAGTGAATCATTGTGTATACTTGTAACAGTGAATCATTGTAACAGTGAATCACTGTGTATACTTGTAACAGTGAATCACTGTTACAAGTATACACAATGATTCACTGTTACAAGTATACACAGTGATTCACTGTTACAAGTATACACAGTGATTCACTTTTACAAGTATACACAGTGATTCACTTTTACAAGTATACACAGTGATTCACTGTTACAAGTATACACAGTGATTCACTGTTACAAGTATACACAGTGATTCACTGTGTATACTTGTAACAGTGAATCACTGTGTATACTTGTAAAAGTGAATCACTGTGTATACTTGTAAAAGTGAATCACTGTGTATACTTGTAACAGTGAATCACTGTGTATACTTGTAACAGTGAATCATTGTGTATACTTGTAACAGTGAATCACTGTGTATACTTGTAACAGTGAATCACTGTGTATACTTGTAACACAGTGAATCACTGTGTATACTTGTAACAGTGAATCACTGTGTATACTTGTAACAGTGAGCTCAATGCGCAACGTTATAGCGTTACCACACTGAAATACCACGCCTTACGACACAGGACATGATACCCCTCCCTACCCAGTCACATTATTCTGACACCGGTCCAACTGAGTCTTAGCATTACTCTTTATATGCTGAACATCCAGCATTAGGGATCTACTAGTACCAAGTCTATTAAGTCTTTCGTGTGAATCGGGCAGGACTGAACCCACTACCTCCTGCACGGGAGGCGACTGCTCACGTAGCCATACCGAGGTCCCAAAGTATAATAAGGGTGAATAGGAAAGGGTGTTATATCATTTTTGTTTAAAGGGACACATGGCAATCTTAATTTTTCAAAAACTAGCGGCATCCCGTTAGTTTTTCTGAAGTATTGCCCTTGTTCAATCATTAATGTTAATTATAAGAATTGTATTAAGCCAGTTGTTTTTGTAGATTATTAATTTTTGATATTATTGCACCAATAATATATTAAAACTTATAGTATAATAAGACGGAATAGTGAATATTTAAAATTTGATTTATTTAAATGTAACCAGGGTAAAAGTAAAAACAAGAGGTCAATGACCTTGAAGCTCTACTGATTGATTTTGATTTCAGGAAGTAGTCGCTACAGACTTGTTTTTTGAAAATCTATTTTTAACCGTGGCGGCCATCTTGAATTTCCGGCCAACCTGAAATTTTGCTAGGATCAATAAGACATTAAGAGCAACATTCCTGTGAAGTTTCATGAAAATCCGTCAAGTAGTTTCAGAGGAGTAGTCGCTACAAGTTTTCATTATATAACTCTATGTAAACAAAGATGGCCGCTGGTAGCCATGTTTAACGTCAAATCAAAACGATTTTCGACAAGGACCAACATCATGTCATACTGATCATTTAAGAAAAAGTCCCATATCAATAGCTCTTATAGTTTTGAAGAAGTAGTCGCTACAAACTTATTTATTTTAAATCTATTTTTAGCTGTGGCGGCCATCTTGAATTTCCGGCCGTCCTGAAATTTTTCTAGGATCAACTAGACATCAAGAGCAACATTCCTGTGAAGTTTCATGAACATCCGTCAAGTAGTTTCAGAGGAGTAGTCGCTACAAGTTTTTACTATATAACTCTATGTAACCAAAGATGGCCACTGGCAGCCATGTTTAACGTCGAATCAAAATAATTTTCCACAAGGATCAACATCATGTCATGTTGATCATTTTAGAAAAAGTCCCATATCAATATCACTTATAGTTTTCAAGAAGTAGTCGCTACAAACTTGTATTTTAAAACTCTATTTTTAGCTTTGGTGGCCATCTTGGATTTCACATCAACATGAATTTTTGCTAGGATCAACTAGACTTTATGGGCAACATTTCTGTAAAGTTTCATGAATATCCATCTAGTAGTTTCAGAGGAGTTGTCGCTACAAATAAAAGTTTACGGACAGACAGACGGACAGACAGACGGACGCCGCACCACGGCATAAGCTCTGCTGATCTCTGATCAGTAGAGCTAATGATACTGGATATATAAATCGAGACACCCATTTAAAATACATCAAGATTGCTGTGTGTCCCTTTAAAATAATCCCAAACTCTACCTTGGCAGCTGGTCATGTCTTCCTTTTTTTTTATGGTGGGGACTACTTTTTTCAAAGTGCAGTTAAGTTCATCAACCTTTTAACCAATGAATACAAATACATCATGAACATAGTCCTTCATTATAAAGATAATAAATCAAAATGACCAAAAAAAAGGGAATAACTTCTACCTATTGATCAAGAATGACTGATCAATGCCTTAAATGAAATAATTTTTGATTATGGCATTTCTTTGAAGTAAACTTCAAACAAAAATTTCATAAAACATAAAATTTGCTTCACCCTTTGAGAATATCAAATTCGATATTAAAATGTGGTTAAAAGGCGACTTTCAAAGACAATTTTCATTTCACGCTTGTGACAATATCAAGCTGGTGATCAAATGGCAATCTGGACAAGAATTCAAAGGGAAGGTCAAAGCAAATGATACTATTATCGATATATTACAATAAATTATTAATTTTATCACCCCAATGATAAATTATGAATGATCTGGGATAATGGGGGAAATGTGATATGGCTTTATCAGTGAACCAATTTTTTTTCAACGCATGAATATACATGTACACATACACATCAATCC
The DNA here is from genome assembly GCA_037043455.1 of Cyrtodaria siliqua. Taxonomy (NCBI): domain Eukaryota; kingdom Metazoa; phylum Mollusca; class Bivalvia; order Adapedonta; family Hiatellidae; genus Cyrtodaria; species Cyrtodaria siliqua. The sequence continues at coordinate 195,193 of JAWPHD010002011.1, read as the reverse complement.
TTTAGAAGGGCTGGTGTGTAAAAGTGTGTGCGTGTGTGCATGTGTGTTCGTGAGAGTGTGTTTGTGAATGTGTAAAACAGAAACACAGGACATTTTATACCGGTGTCATTGTGAGTTTATTAATAGATCTGACCCTATTATGAATGGGCCCGGCACAAGGACATGAATTATGAATGAATTAGAATTTGACCAAATGTATGACAAATGACAAGGTCTACCCCAGTTTGTATCGAGAAATAAATATATGCCATTTTTCAACACACAAATATATCCAAATGCTTGAAGGGATGAGGGTAAAACAGAATCAGCAAAGTGCCAAAGAGTCAGCAAAGTGCCAAAGAGACATAACCGAGGCAAGAAACAGAGGATAAATAAGAACCCAGCATGGCTGTGAGTCTATTTATAGACCTGACCTCCTTAACTAATCAGATCACAAGAAGTATGCTGTTAATGCCAAATGTTATCTGTACATTGTTTTTACTTATGAGGGCTAAATGCAAAACTGGTGTAAATATTTATAAATAAAGAACAAGATACAGTAATTTTGCATTGAGACTCATTATGTCGCACTATGTGTAACATTACATTAATCAGTATGACACAATGTAAGTTACGTCCAACATATGTTCCACTACACGGTTTGTAAAGTCTAGGTGTATGGATCACATGTTATAAAGTAGGTGTACGACATGATCACATGATCATAACCGCCATCTATGGTGGGTCGTACAAAGTGATCTGTGTCACATTTCTGCCGTGTTATGGTTACGCAGGAATGACTCCTGACATCTAAGACAGACAAATTGCTCCATCTCAATCCAGATGGAATGTACAAGCCCTTCAAATTCCTACAGGCTTCGTTAATGGAGGGAGTGGTCATAAATGACGAAAGTATCCCGCTTTCATTTCAGACATACTTCTTGAAAGATGTGTCAAAATAATGTCACGATGGTTCTTAGCTGGAATTTGGGTACAGGTGCATGATGGGTGCGAGTAATTTAGAAATGAGTTTCCACAATGGAAGAACTGTTATAGCTTGATATGTAAATGTCAATGTATATTGTAAAGATTTTATACAACAATTATATTATTCAATATACTGTACAAAGATTTTATCTTTCATAATTATGAGACCACATGTTGTTGTTTTTTTGCAGGAAAGTCCAAAAAAGTATTAGCGTACAGAGTAAATAAATTAAAATTCAGAAAGCCGCGAATATCGAAATAAATCATTCTGTTTCTATCATTATAAGCATTCTAATCCAAAATTCTTTCGAATCTTTCCCCGTTTTCGTCTAACACAGAAAACTAACCACTTGTTCGAAACCGTTCAAGGAATTTGATAATCAATAAAATTGAATCTTAAACCTTACCACTGAAACTGAAATGGAACAATAGGAAACAATACCGCCTGTGTGGATTGTTCAGATTGCCATGGGTTTAAGGAGTACACATGTCTGTAACTTGTCGTAATAAAATCGTGAAAACAAACACTTGATTGATTTTGTTTTTGCCCATACCAAAATAATGTTCTATTGTCTTATATAAAATTAAGACAAATAAAATGAAAAGGGGTGTTTAATGTCTGGTTAGCACATCATATTAGGTTATTGCGACAGCAACCTCAGAGGGAAATGAGATGAAGGATGAGGTTTCCCTTCAAACATTCCTCCACCAGTTTAGCAAGTTTTTTAGATGAAATAATTCTGTATACAAGATCCCCGTGTGGTTCCGGGGACCCCGTTTGGTTACGGGTCAAAGAATAGGGCCACTGCAGATCCCGTTGGAGGGGAAGGCAGAGGGGTAAGAACCCTCCCAAATTTTATCATTTTTTGATTAAAGCTCTTCATCATGACCCCTGCATTGTTTCAGGTGCCATCTCGCTCATATCACTAGAGCAGTGGCAGAAAAACTATAAAGTGGCTCCAGCGTAAATGGAGTGTCTACAATAGAATTTGCAGTAACTCTGCACTTCAGGGTGAGAAGGTTCTAGGCTTGTTCTCCATATTTTATCTCATGTACATGGAGGATGAGCCTGGCATGTTCATTCCTGTTAGGCACCATATAACCTTTCATGTGTTGGTGCACCTTAAAACCCAAATTCAATACTGTATACAAGATATACTGACATTTTGAGACTTTATAGGTTTGACCCCTAAGTTCATTTATTCGTTACATCATTAAGATGTTCGACTGTTATTGATGTCTGTTTAATTAATAAAATATTCTGTCTATGGCAGTAGTTTCTTGATTTTACAACCAAAAATGTATTATTTCCAGGGTGCAACAAAAACTTCCGAAACTTCTTTCCATGGACTGTTCTTTCCTTGAATTAAGACCATTCCATTTATGTGACAAAGGGGTGTTTTGGGGAAAGAGACTGATCAGTATCCAGACTCGCAGGCAGATCTGGGTTTACAATGGACGCAAAGACTATTATAGTCTTGCTTAGCGGGTTAAAGGTTAAGACAAGAAATAGTTTAATAAGAAAAAGACAAAAAATAAAATGCTCTGAACAAAATATTTGGGAGAAAATAAAAAACATATAAAAAATACATTCTAATTAACAAATATTGTGTTATCCGCTGGGCCATAAAGTGGAACATGTTATCCGCTGGGCCATAAAGTGGAATGTGTTATCCGCTGGGCCATAAAGTGGAACGTGTTATCCCCTGGGCCAAAAAGTGGAACATGTTATCCATTGGGCCAAAAAGTGGAACATGTTATCCAATGGGCCATAAAGTGGAACGTGTTATCCGCTGGGCCATAAAGTGGAACGTGTTATCCCCTGGGCCAAAAAGTGGAACATGTTATCCATTGGGCCAAAAAGTGGAACATGTTATCCAATGGGCCATAAAGTGGAACGTGTTATCCGCTGGGCCATAAAGTGGAACGTGTTATCCCCTGGGCCAAAAAGTGGAACATGTTATCTGCTGGGCCATAAAGTGGAACGTGTTATCTGCTGGGCCATAAAGTGGAACGTGTTATCCACTGGGCCATAAAGCCAAATCCTTATTACAAATACTCCACTAAAGCAGTAACTTAGGAACAAAACTGTAATACCATATTGTTTTAAAATTGAAAATGACTGGTCAATAAATAAGACCTGGACATGCAATGACATTGAATTAACTCCTGTCCCATTAATGAAACCACTGATCCGCAAAATATAAATGAAATCAGAGGTTCTCAAAATACTCCAAATATTGACAAAACCCAGTGATGCTGCCATACTGTTGCTTAGCAAACTATTGATGTCCATTCTACATGCATGGAATTTAGGCATTATTTTCTGACTGTCTCATTCCATCATCTGCTGGCACTAAATTTAAAATGATATCGTGGATTGATTTCAACAAATTGGGTATTTTTATAACAATGCTTGAAATATAATATGCAATGTTAAATATTGACCACAGAATCTGTATAATGTGTTCCGTTATATTGTTTTCAGATTGAATAACATATTGACAATTTGGAATTTACCCAAGAGCCACACATTTCCTTACACTATCTGGAAACAGGAAGCTAAATATTGACCAATGCAATCAATGGACCAACAATGGAATTATACGATTTTATTTTTCAAGCAAACAGCAAAATATTGACCTGATGCTCTTTAGTTTCAGGAATTTCTCCAGTGGGCAGCACACTACTAGATTTCTCACACAAACTCCAAAAATATCAGGATCTGAACTTTTATTCTCAATAAATGGCCATATTTAACAAATGTGTTATAAAACAAAGGGGCCATAATTCTGAAATTTTTTTTTTTAAAAAAATATATGTATAAAGGGCCACAACTCTGAATAACTTTAAAATTTATATAAAGGGTCATAACTCTGAATAACTTTAAAATGTGTATAAAGGGCCACAACTCTGAAATATTGACTGAAAAATATGAATAAAGGGCCATTATATAAAGGGTCATAACTCTGAATAACTTTAAAATGTGTATAAAGGGCCACAACTCCGAAATATGACTGAAAAATATGAATAAAGGGCCATAACTCTGAAATATTGACTGAAAAATATGAATAAAGGGCAAATCTTTATTCCATCTAAAGATGCTTGGCGGGCATTTGTTGATTTACATATATATACATAGTTTATATTGCTACCATATCATCCCTTATTTGTAGATAGTTTTATCTTTATACGTTTACATTATTTTTAATTACTACTTCATTCCTTCATGATTCATCGTTTTTTGCGCACAATATGACCTATTTATGTGTCGACGTGCCGTAAAACACCATTCATTCTGAAGATACTTGATCTAATAAAACTGAACATGAGTTGAATGAGAGGCAAGGTAACGCAGTACAGAACCTTAAATATGAATCAAATATTGGCAAATAAAATCCATATTTGCACAATTTCGACGATTACAACATGTGCCACAGAGCATCACGCTTGTTACGAGCACCCACAATTAAGACAGAAATGCTAGCTTAGGACTGGAATACAGCATCAAATTGTTAATTGATTAAGCATGATGCCGTGGCTGAACTGAATTTTCTCCAGTAACTTGCCAATACAACCAAGCACAAACAATTTGTCGGGAATTATAGGAAGAATATTGGTCAATACGGGAGTCACAGGAAGGGCTTATTAATATTGCTTAATTGATAGGAAATCCATGAAAGAAATAGGTGACACAAAGATAATTCTATTTGCAGCATAATTTATTCTCTTTGATGTTGCATCTATCTCCATCAGATTCTATCCTCTGAGCACATTAAAGAACCATAAGGACTCTATTTCATATCATGAGTAGGGAACATTTCTTGGATCGAGGAATATCTCCCCTCTTCCTGGGGCAGCTCTTAACAACCTAAACAAATTATTTAATGAACCATTAAACAACAATTTTATTTGATCCATGACAGAATTTATTTCTTCAAAATATATTTAAAAAATTTGCCCAACATGTTATGAACTGAAATCCAAGACTATGACAGATCGAGTGATGACGATTCAAATATTTCCAAATAATTTATTTCATCTGCCTGCCTTTAATATCGCAGGTGCGTTTTATTATCACTTCTTCCAATCGCCAGATCGAGATAATAAATGTTATATCTTCACATACATCAGACCATCATGACATTATTTAATATCTGTCGAAATTACACCCATATCTTTTTTTATATCTACCTGGTGATTATATTTTGTTATCTCACTGACTACAATCACTGTACCTAAATATACATTCAGAAACCTCTCAGTCATGCAGTCATTTTTGTTATTTTCTGACTTTGGAAACCAGCATGGCTCTTTCAAAATATCCCAGGGATTACCAGCACTTATCATTCAAGGATAGATATATATTAAAATATATATCAGAAATGTGGATACTAGATTTTACTGATTATCTCTAATATTATCTAGCAAAGCATTAAACATTACACATGTTCAAAAGATAATAAGTTCATGCTGTATAAATCTGTTACAGGAAGTTGTAATCACCTGGGCAACATCCTCAAAGGCTGCTGGGTAATAGTGCATGGCTAGTGTCTGCCATGTTGGACTTTATAGATAACTGATGTAAAGGTTAAATAAAATCTACAGAGTATATCAATTTAAGGTCCCAGTATTAGATAGGGATCATTTGCCTTGATATTAGTTATATCTGCTGTGCTATTTCCTGTTATATTTGTGGCATTGGAAATTATAGTCCTAATTTATTAATGGTCTAATCATATCAGATAGTTTGAAAAAGCCACAATTGTCCAAGATAGAAGTGATACCCATGTTGTGAATAAACAGGAGTTTATACAATTTTGACATGGCGTGATTCTATAAAACTCAGTGAAAAAAAGTATGAACAGAAATGTAAATGATTAGTTCACAGCGGGCAAGTCTAAGTGTCTCAGTATAATGGATATTGCATGTCTGTTTCATGAAACGTGTTATTTTTTTACATTTTGAAAGGTTAAACTATAGAAAACTGTCAAAATCTGTCGAATACTAGACTAAATCATTCCTGAATTGATCTGGAACATCAGCCTGTATGTTTGTAAAGTTTATAGTCCCACAGCAGTAGAGTCTTGTCTATGTATGTGAGGGGCTTATAGTGCATTTCATTGTTATGTTATAGCTAGGTTTTAATATTCATTTGTATACGACTGGTCCGATCAATTTTCCAAACAGCGGATAATTCTAGTCCTGATTCTAACTTTTTATACATCAGAGCTACCCTTTTCTAGAACATTGATAGAAGCCAGCTCAAACATCAAGGTTAACATCAAGGTGTCTGACTTCTTTTTAAATCCATAATAATCTCTAAATAACATAATCTCAAACCTTAAGGTTAGGATCTTACAGACTCCCCCACCCACTGTGACATCCATTATAGCTCTAAGCTCTCAGAGTACGTGTTCCCTAATATAAGAAGTTATGTTTTTGCTTACTTGTTTTGAAAGACCTATCTTAGTTTTATCAAAAAAAAATCACAAACCATACGTTGAGTATGTTTTGAAAAAGCTGTTTGGCTCGGATGGTGCTGACCCACCTACTTGAATGTAGAAACTCCAGGAAAATGTAAAATATACTTCTTGTTTTTATTGTCACAAATTATGAATACAATGCACAAATGTATGACTTAACCTTCATAAGTACTCTTCAAAAGTTGAATTTTTAATTTTTTAGCAAGATTATTTGGTTTGTTTACCTTTTCAACCAATCAAAATTAAGAGATTCTGTGTAATAGCTCGGAATTTACCCTGGAACTTTTTTCATGTGTGCAGATTGGTTGGTAATTAGTGTAGTCTGGTATTATGCAAGACATCATTTTTTCTCAAGTCTGATAAATTTTACCTATCCTTTTGTCCTTTTATCTTCTGGATGTTTTGATACAGAAAATCTGAATTAGATAAAGCCTTGCATGCTGGGATATGCTGCGGGAGACATTATACTTGTTATTATTTCAGCTAGGATCTATCTAGAAACCATGCTATAGCTATGTTATTTATTTATTTCATTAGTTTGCATGAAGCATATCAAAAATCGTTATGCACAATAAGATCGAAAAGATTTCTAAGTCTGTCTGGATATGTCCTGCCAATTCCAGGAATTTAGACAATATGGCATCACTGTCCATATTTTTTACTTATTCTGAATATTAAATGGTTTTAATACATAATCTGATCATGCAATATGACACATCATCACTGGCACACTTTTCAAACAGAAAAAAATCATATTTGCCGCTTTTTTTTCATGTTTTATTAGGAAGAAACAGTTAGACACAAAACCAACATTTCCAGATTTGCAATATATTCTATTATGCAACATATGTCTCCATATTGATTTTGTAATATTGATGGATCTGGAAATGTTTGCCAAGAGATAGACACTGAGCTGTCAATAGCAAACTTAGTTGTTGTGTTCATATGATTCAAGCCAATTAGCCATGTAAATGCTGTTAACAAGCTCTCTGGGAGATGCTTCCAGGAAATGTCCCGTCATGGAAACAATCAATGAGAATACAATGTAATTAAGAGCTGCCATATATGTGAACATTGGTAAAAGAAGTTAATCAAGTGAAGCACCAACAGTGGTGCGAACGCCAGATTGCGAATTCAAACATTTTAACTGAAAATTGTGTGACCTTGACCTTTGAGGTACCGACCTAATGCAGCTACACACCTTCCCATTGTGGTGAACACTTGTATAAGTTTCATTGAAATCCCTTCAATACTTTCAATGTTATGGATGAGACATGACTGTTTCGGACGGAATTGTTTTGGATAGAAGGGTGAATGGACGGTGCGATTACTATATGGCCCCTCCCTTCGAGAGCATAAAAATCACGACACTGTAATTGCAGGTATGGGAATTATCAAATACATATTAGGATTTCTTTTTATTGACCTTGACTTCAAGCAATATTACTTCATGTTTTACAAACACATTTTCGTTCTGTTTTCTGAACCAAATGTGACTGCAGTAATGAAGCCCAGTTAGTAGGATCATTCTTAGCAATGCAACCCTGTTGAGTTCTCCCACTGGGTGTTGTTTGCACACAATACAATCATGGTTTCTCTCGGGTTCTAACATCAATATTACTGTAAACTTTGCCATCAAGGTGCTTTGTATCACCTATGTAGCTTGGTTTGAAATCAATGTAAATAGCTGAAGATGGCTGAATGGTGTTTTATGTCACTTACAGCATATTTTTGGTTATAAAATATGACAGTCAATTTTTTCGTGATGGTCGCAGTGCACCTTCATTTCCCTGGGTAGAACCAGTACTGTTACACCTCCCACCATCCGAATTTGAAGTATCAATACTTTCTAACATATAAGTCGAGTTCCCAATGGGATTCAAACCTGCAGCGGTGAGAGGCGAGAAGGTTCCCAATGCAGTGTTTTACCATCCCGACAAGAAGTGCTCAAAGTATATAGTAAATACTTAAAGAGGGTACATCAGGATTTTTCTAGAAATATTTAAATTATATAAAAATGTTTCATGTATCAATCAAAATATAATGTTCGAACCGTATTATTAAGGTTTAAACTTTGAATACACCATTTAGCTAGGACGGAATCGTATGCAAAATGCTGAAATTTAACCCTGGTGTGTAACCTAGGATAGAATGTAACAGCATGTATTACTGTGCAGAATCAATTTCTTTGCAAATAAGGGATCATTTTTAGGCTTATTCATTAGGTTTAGGCTCTTCAGAATAGAAAATATAATTATTTGTCAATTTTAAGTCAGACACCTAGACCCCTTTGAAAAGCCTGATGTATTCCAAGTTTATGATCAGACTGAGGTCTGAATCTCTGTCTATTAATAGGCCTGGCCTTGAATTCACCAACCATTCTTGAGAATATTCTTAGACTTGAGCTCAAGTATGCAAATTTTAATCACGAATATTTTTATAAGTTTACAGAATAAACGTTCATAACAAGCTGCTATGTATAAATATGATGCATACTAATAAATAGTAACTTGTTACGATTTTTTTACCTTTGAAGGTCATGGAAATATTTGTGAACGAAATTTCAGTACTTGGGCTCAAGTCTAAGAATAGTCTGAAGAATGGTTGGTGAATTCCAGGCCTGCTGATGTATTCCAAGTTTATGATCAGACTGAGCACTGAATCTCTGTCTATTAATAGGCCTGATGTATTCCAAGTTTATGACCAGACTGAGCTCTGAATCTCTGTCTATTAATAGGCCTGATGTATTCCAAGTTTATGATCAGACTGAGCTCTGAATCTCAGTCTATTAATAGGCCTGATGTATTGCAAGTTTATGATCAGACTGAGCTCTGAATCTCTGTCTATTAATAAGCCTGATGTATTGCAATTTTATGATCAGACTGAACTCTGAATCTCTGTCTATTAATAGGCCTGATGTATTGTAAGTTTATGATCAGACTGAGCTCTGAATCTCAGTCTATTAATAGGCCTGATGTATTGCAAGTTTATGATCAGACTGAGCTCTGAATCTCTGTCTATTAATAAGCCTGATGTATTGCAAGTTTATGATCAGACTGAGCTCTGAATCTCTGTCTATTAATAAGCCTGATGTATTGCAATTTTATGATCAGACTGAGCTCTGAATCTCTGTCTATTAATAAGCCTGATGTATTGCAAGTTTATGATCAGACTGAGCTCTGAATCTCTGTCTATTAATAGGCCTGATGTATTGCAATTTTATGATCAGACTGAGCTCTGAATCTCTGTCTATTAATAAGCCTGATGTATTGCAAGTTTATGATCAGACTGAGCTCTGAATCTCTGTCTATTAATAGGCCTGATGTATTGCAAGTTTATGATCAGACTGAGCTCTGAATCTCTGTCTATTAATAGGCCTGATGTATTGCAAGTTTATGATCAGACTGAGCTCTGAATCTCTGTCTATTAATAGGCCTGATGTATTCCAAGTTTATGATCAGACTGAGCTTTAAATCTCTGTCTATTAATAGGCTTGATGTATTGCAAGTTTATGATCAGACTGAGCTCTGAATCTCTGTCTATTAATAGGCCTGATGTATTGCAAGTTTATGATCAGACTGAGCTCTGAATCTCTGTCTATTAATAGGCACATTATCAATCAAACAACACTTACGGTTGGCATAAATTGACTAAGTCTTTGTCTGTGGTGTTTGGGTTGAGCCCGCGTATATACAGGTTGGTTTTACTGAGTGGTTCCCCGGAGAAGCTGCCTTGACTGGACTGGGACCCAGACGTATTTGGACTAGCTGCAGGCATGTTGCGGGGTGTGTAAGTCTGTAACAAAAAACAGAAATGGAAAATATAAATTATGTTTGCAGTTAATGTGGATAACAACCAATAGAAATAGATTTCATTTCAGAAACATATAACATAGAGATTTCATTACAGAAACATATAACATAAATTTCAGTACAGAAACATATAACGTAGATTTCATTACAGAAACATATGACACATGTTTATACACACACATATATATATAGATGTATTAAATTCTGATTAAATTCTTCAATCAATAGGAAAATATCATTAAAACCTGTCACTATAGTGAGTCATATTTCTCTTTACCAAATCATCACATGCCTTCTTTTTACAATATAACATCAGATACTTCTGAACAGAAACTGCTCTGCAGCTGACTGATCTTGGTGAAAATCTGTTAGTAGTATCAAAATTTGTATAACCATTTTTTTATTTCGAATTCGTGCATAAATACATTTAACAGTATATTAAGTAAAGGATTGAAACGAAAGAAACTTATAAAGTGCTCTCCTTGGAAACCATTTCATAATTACCACTTCCAGAAAACTTATGTTTAAGACTCTAGCACTAATGAGCTTAATTAGCAGATGATAATTAATGAAGACTCAAAAAACAGCATCTGTCTCACATGTATCCAGACCGGAATAGGTTGCCAGACAACATGTACTAATTCAACAACTCAAATGCCTGGAACAAGATGGAATATGTTCGAACCAACATAATAAAAAAAGAATTTGTCATTTGGATATCTTCTCTAAATCACAACATGGATAATGCATTCCGCAGGAATGACAAGACATTCACTTTCACCACACACCCAATCTTCAGTTACCGCTTACATACAAAACACATCAATTCCGCCTGCCAAGCAAATGAAACAGCCTACCATCAGCATATCCAAAAACAAATTTTCCATAACTGAATATCTGCGTTCTTCCCAAAGATAATGTTTCCGAAATGTTCAAAATAACAGCCTACAGAACACCTAGATCAAACTGTAACAGTTTGTTATGCTGTCCCATTTGTAGTATTTGTTGTACTTCCAGCCAATTTCTACATGTATATGCCCATTAAGGGTGACAGTAGCCATTTTTTACATTTGAAAACAGTCTTCTTGATGACAAAGTTTAGCCCAAGGGCCAAACAGCACACAAGTTAACGGACAGGCAGATACACCCTTATAATTAATGGTGCTTGGTAGAGGCAGACTCACTTCACTAATGGGGCTGTGTCCTGTGACAGGGACAGTTAGTTAACAAATACCACAGTTTACAAAGCTTTTAGGAGGGGTCAGTGAAGTTGATTGGATAGCTAGCATGCTTGCAGCTCGGGTGTCAACCCACAAAATATTGGTGGAGAAAATGTTAAGAATGAGTAAGAAGACTTTGTTCAGTTATTACATCAAAGTGTATTTATTGCGACTTGTTTGCTACAAGATGAAAACCGTACCTAAAGACACAATCCTGCATGTTTGACGAAAATACCGAAATGACTCGACTAAAAAACACTCATGAACACAAGAAATGCTCAGATGTACATTCTACAAGTTGGGAGAATAAGGTGCTATGTGCCTTCTTGTATCATGTACATAGCATCTTATTCTACCAAGGTATAGCACATGGTTATCAACTCACAGAGGCTGTCCATTAAATTCACAAATTCTGTCTTTTAGTCATTTCTAAATGTACGATCGAGATCAAGATTTGGAAAAGTTATCTCCAATATATTGTATACTCATCTAACAAACATCCCCTAATGTGTGTGGGAAATATTTCCAAGATCATTATAAACATAATGAGCTTTTAAATTACAAAAGTTTTTTCCCCAATTAAAGCCATTTTTATTTGAAGTAAAAACAATTATCATTCCAATATGATTACATTCCAAAGTTCTTTTTTAAATAAATTAATCCTGAAGGCTGGAATTGTTATTCACTGAAAAATGTTTTTAATAACAGAAATAATTTTCATACTATTAAAACTGACATAGTTTCAATTGCTCACCTTTGATAAAATTAATGAATTGAGTACTGTGTTCCAACTAGATTCTCTACTTCCTTCTTTTCAAATGTAGTAAAAATATCCAAATAATATTCAAATAGAACAATTTAATCCACCCCTTTTTCTAAAAGTTTTTTTTTAATCGTAAAAAAGAAATCCAGAGCGAATGAAATAAATCACTGATGTCCTATCACCTGTAACATAGAGACCTATCACCAACACACACCTATGCTAAAGTGTACTTGCTTGTAAAGCGACCATCTATATACCTCGTTATCTCAAACCATGAACCCCTCTACCAATGTAAATTTACTTTTCTACTTTACTATAGAAATATCTGATTATATATGGCCGTCCCACCTTCATTCTATAAACACTACAAACCTAATCTACACTGATTAAATTCAAACAAGGGACAGACTACAAAGTTCTAACACTCAGTGAGATATACCGCAATTACACTCGTTTGTTTGTTTGTTTGAATGGTATTTTGCATAATTTATTCAGCACATGTTAGGCCACATATGATGGTCGATATTTTGTGGCGGAGGCAGCCCAACCCATTTTTCCTGGGTAGAACAAGTACTGTATACTTCCCACCATCCATAAGAATTGTTCAGACTCATTTTACACATATATTTATGTTGTTTTGTTTTTTACCTGATAAATACTACCGTAATATAATTAAGGTCCATAAAACATACTCAGTCAAGCTTCGGCTTCGATAGACCACCTCTTTTGACAGATCACCTACTTTAAGAGACCATCAGTTCAGTTTCCAATTGTATTGTTATTAATTCAAAAATGCGCCTGTATTAAGAGACCACCTGTGTTGGAGACCAATGTCGCTCCTCCATTAGTGGGCTCTTATTACTGGTTTGACTGTTAAAAAAAAAAAAAAAAAATGTGTGAAGAGAAAATGTTCACATGTTATCCGGCATTATGAACTTGTTGGACATCCCTTAGAACAAAAGATGATCTTTCACCCTCTTTAACAGCTATGTGCGTGTTTGTACAGGTATAGTTTAACTTCAGTCATAAAAATAACACACTTACACTTGATTTGAACATAAATCTTCAACTTTTATAGTTAACTTAAAGGATCATTGTTAATAAAACATGCCCGAGCAAACATCGAATTTAACCACAAACATAAAACTTTGCGAAAAAGTAAGAAGGTTGGGCTTTTGATACAAAATACATTTCATGGAAGAGCCGGGGCTTGTCCTTATGAAAAGGGATATATTTGATGAATGACGCTGAAATTAAATACAGAATGAATACCTATAATTGGTTCAATTTTTCAAAACGTCGCTATCAATTGAAACATAACAATTATCAATCGATGCAATTGTTCCTCCGACTATACAGAAAGTGGTTTGTGGCTTTTTTAAATTGTAAAGAAAAACAGTTTTAAAGTTTTTTTCTCCAGAAATTTTGCTTGAATACGAAATAAAACTTTTGACAATGTATGACTTAACTGCCAACAAATTAACTTTAATATTGTTTATATTCAGTGGGTTGTAGTATAGCTCTCAGCACACACTGGCAACAGAATAAATGTCTCGGTTAATTAATTTGTCTTTTCTTGTGTTTGAGTGAGACCTTACAAATCAAGGAGCCAACGCAAAACCATCGCATCTTGTTTTTCATTTACATATAGTTACAATAGTTTTGCTTTTACCCGACAAATGTCATTACCCTGCAGTGGTCTATTAAATGCCCCAGAATTATCATTAGCTGCTTGATTGGCAAGAATGAGAGCAGTTCCACCTCAATCAGAGTCAATCAATACAGCACACAACCTTCTTTATTACAATTTCTAAACCTCCATTAAATGGTTATACATTATAACCATTTAATGAAACAAAATGGACAAAAAAAAACTCAATTATTTATCACAATTTAATGTCTAGCCACGCTATTATGATTTTGATAACACTCTGGGGGATTAACATTGTCGCTTTATTGATAACCAATTACACAGACTGTTGAGGCTTTTACACATTGTGCCTAATGGGGCTTTTACACATTGTGCCTAGTACTGATAACCAATTACACAGACTGTTGGGGCTTTTACAAACTGTGCCTAATATTGATAACCAATTAAACAGACTGTTGGGGCTTTTACACATTGTGCCTAATATTGATAACCAATTACACAGACTGTTGGTTTTTTTACACATTGTGCTTAATACTGATAACCAATTACAGACTGTTGGGGCTTTTACAGATTGTGCCTAATATTGATAACCAATTACACAGACTGTTGGGGCATTTACACATTGTGCCTAATATTGATAACCAATTACACAGACTGTTGGGGCGTTTACACATTGTGCCTAATATTGATAACCAATTACACAGACTGTTGGGGCTTTTACACATTGTGCCTAATATTGATAACCAATTACCCAAACAAACAACAGCAACACTGACAATATTAACACATTTCGCTTTATGCAGATGACAGAGTTACGCTGGGGATAATTTTCATAAATCAAACATGTGTCAGTTTTATGTGACCTTGACAGAAATGGACAAAGCTGCGATAAAATGATTGATTCATCCATCGAAGAAGCTAGCCCGAGGATACAAGGCTGTTCTAGCTTTAACAGTGCATGCTTCATGTTTTTGGCGGCAAAATTATGCATATTTACATACGTGGTTATGAGGTGCATGACCTTTATGAAGAAAATAGTTTATGGTTCTATCTTATTAAATAGTATCTCTATAATTACAGACCTATTATTTGTTTAGTTGAATTGATTAAGGTCGAAGGATATGTAACCATTTGCAAAAAAGACTTCAAAACAACTCATTCATAAGGCAGTGCACCAGAGAAAAAAAAAATACAAACAACAAGTTGCCTTTTATCAGCAAGATCTCAAGTTTAAACATGAACACGAAAGAGCGCATGGCCCAGAATGTCGCATGGCCCTGAATGTCGACCTATATGACTGCTGAAGGCTGCCGAGAGCGGTATTTTTAAATTACTTTATAAAAATAAAATCAATATACCCACCCACATTTATGTACTTTACATTCACCCCGTAAAAAAAGAGACCCAATTACTTGATAACGGTTCATGGATTCGATGGAATGCATAGTAAAAGTAGCGATAATACGTACTTGTAAATATTGAAACAATGATCCCAAATAAAAAAAATCTTATAATGAGACTAAACAGTACATTGAAAGGATTTGTATGACATGCTTCAATTCAGATTTGCATCACAATGCGGGAGTTTGATTAATTTCATTGTTCACTGCTATTTACTATCCTTTCTGAAGTCCGTGTTTAGAAGAAACCTAGGCCATACGCTCCTACATGAAATCAATTATCTGAGACATGTAAGGACCCTTTAATGGTGTTACTGACTTCATCACATATAAAGCTTGGGCATTAATTCAAGCTAAAAAACACCTAAAACATTACCTAAACACAGATATAAAATAAAAATATTTGTGTCCTTTATATATAAAAATTCCAAAAATGTCACAGGTTCCACCCAATACTCCTACACAGATAATATAACTAATGGAGAAGTAAACAGCCAAAATGTTGACACCTAAAAACAACACAACAGGATAGTCAACCAACCACATTCACTACTGAAAATCTCAACAATATAGCCTTATAAAAGTAATTACCTGCAAGGTTTAAAGGTTGGGAAAAATTGTTTTGCAGGGTAAGATTGGGTAATCGCAGTTTAGAGAGAAAAACGTAATAATTGTTGGATTTGAAGCGACTGTTCCACAAATGAATTATATTTAAATACTCGAAATTAACTTGGTGCATAATTCAGTGGAATCTTTCATTTTACAAACCTGAGAAAACAAAATCTGTATTGTTGTGTTTTCCTCAAGTATTTAAAGAAAAAGAAGAAAAAATCTTTATTTTATTCATACCGACTTATTACCGAGTCAATTTCCGAATATGATTGCTCTAAATAAAAAAACATCTTGTGGTTGCTATAGATTTTGTGGGTAATATTTTCACAGGTGGGTTATTAAATCAAGTTATACAATGAAAAGAGCAAAGAATGAATGTTTCAAATCATGAAATCGGAAATGAGTAATCAAACTGGCTGTAGTTTAGCCTTTTTGGGTAAAACTTTGACACCAGACATCACCTGGGGATATATCCCATGCAATCACCATGATACAAAACTTAAAATGAAAACCATTAAGTTCATCCACAAATGAAAACCAATATGTCTTTGAACAGGATTTAGTAAGCAAAACAAAACTATTGAATTACAGAAACGTGTTTTCTGATATATATCATTTTTAAATTGTGACCTTTAGCCATTAAATCTTGAATTTAGAGTGAAGAAAAAAAATACCCTTCTGAGGATATAAAGTATCATTTCACAAAATTGCAATGAAGAGCCTGTCAAATCTTGCATAAAATTTTGACAGCGCATGTACCGCAATTATTTCATTTCACGGAGTATGGAGAAAGGGTGAAATAATTCTAAATTAGGACCACGTTTCAAACCATCTCGTATTTGTGATTGCATCGGTAGAAATAGAATGCGTTAATTATGGTCAATCAGATTCGGATCATTACATCTGTACTTGGTATGGCAACATTCTGCATTAATGGCTGCATGGGCGCATTCAGGATCAGGGGCGAGCTCTTTTTTAAAATAAGTGTCATGCCCCCACCCCATAAACAAACCCAATAGAACTTCGAGATGCATCAATGATGTGTATATATTGTTCAACTATTGACAAAAAAAATCATTCACCAACTTTTCATAGTTATAATGGTAACATGTCTTAATTATAACCGCAAACTGAAAGGTTCGACATGATAAATGTTTTAATCTTTCATGTGTCAGTTTTCTTAACAAAATAAAAGTGTATGGAACTTGCTACCTTTCTCTCTGTCCAAAGTTATTGATTTCATATATGAACATTTCCTCAGCAATTATAAATTCATTTAATGTTTTTTGAAGATGCAATAATTCACATGCAATTAAAAGTTTGGCTTACTTGATCAATGAAACAAGATGGCCTCTGGGTCATTCAATGCGACTATGATTGGGAATGGCAACTGTTTACGACCAATGGCCATGGAGCTGTTAATACCATTATGGCAGCCATATTGCAGGCATGCAGTTCTAATTGCCATAATTGCATGTCATGCATGCCACAAGCTATTGCAAATTGCCATATGTCTCCGTCCTTGGCTGCTCCCAGACTTTGTGACTTCCATCCAGGCACATGCTACACTACTGGGCCCCATTTTATGAAACAACAAGACCAGTTTGATCGTAAATCAATTTCTTAAATACTATCTCTATAAATTACACTTTTCAAATAAAACGTGATTTCATTTCATTATCTTATACATGTGATATTGATGCACTACAAGCACACATAATTGTCTACATTTAATGCTTAGGTGAAAAAAGTGAACGATTTTAAGATTTGAGACTTATCGCAAGTTGTTCCATAAAACGGGGCCCTGATGTCCAAGAAGCGTGGCAGCCAATTTGAATTCCGCCTGCACTGCTGCGGTCATCATACAATATTATGTTGAGCCACTCTCATCACATTATTTAAGGCTGCTTCATGACAGAGTCATGACAGAGGCCAAAGATGCAGTGGAATTACCCTACTAATGAAGGATAGACAATGTGACACAGAGGTCATTCTGTAAGAAAGATCAACGAGCAATGAATTAATGTTTAAACGCCGATCAACACATTATTTTAAGTTATTTCAAGCTGCCTCATTGGGATTGGAAGGATACGTTGGAATCCTGGTACCATGCTCTACTCTTACTTTCAAATAAATTTCTATGATTCTTCAACATGCTTGAAGGATAGACTCTGCCAGGATTACATCCCCCATCTGAAACTCAGTGGTGCCAGTCCAGGCACAATAACAGTGACAGTACATTGCAACCGCTTGGGTAATACCACTATCCAACAGATGAAACAATGAAATAACTTCCCAAGGTCATTGTTTGAGCAATTATTTAGGTCCCCCATCAGCTTGCCTGTCAGAATGTGTGTACAATACTTGGTTGACCAGTCAGTAACCTGCATAGATGTGGTTATTTAAGGTCAGTTAAGGTTGTTTTTCACACTCTAGCAAAATGTTTAATGGTCATGTTGAAAGAAAAAGGACCCTTACATTTTTATAAAAATACCAAATGTCTGGGATAAGCTTGTTTGCAGACATTCCATTGACAGTATGTTTTCCTTTCACGACCGGATTCTTGTCAATTGGCTGTCAATTGGTACAGTTGACCATCGATTATCACGAAATACCAAGACATACGGCCAGTCGGTGAACATGATGCATATGGCCTTGAGGATGCTGCCCGCATAACTGTGGTCAGCCAAACAGGCTCATTTAATTAGTACAATGGTCATGTGACAAAACTTAATTCAGCACGTTTTACCATATTTATGGTAACTACAATGACTGTGCTGTAAACCGGGCAGTCAAATGTATCAGAGGATATCCTTCGAGCAAGTTAACCCTTAACCCGCTAAGCGCGACTATAATAGCCTTTGCGTCCACTGTAAACCCAGATCAGGCCGATCAGGGTTTTCAATGTCTGGCTGCTGATCAGTCATTTTCCCCAAAACATCCCTTTTGTCACATAAATGGAATGGTGGTCTCATCGCAAAGAAAGAACAGACCATTATATATATGTAGGGGATTAATGGTTTTCAGAACCATAGGAATCTGAAACAGTTGGGCAGGTTTCCAGATTCCTATGTATCTTAATTTCCTCTCTCTCTGTGGCAGCTCTGAAAATCATGGAGTTTTAGAATTTTCTATCAAACTTTGGAGGCCCTGTGGTTACACTCTGTCTGTTATTGCATCACCTGTGTACTAATCATCAGTGAGTCTGTTATTGCATCACCTGTGTACTAATCATCAGTGAGTCTTCTCCATAGTATATAATAGATTCATAAGTACAATAAAGTTTATTGTCATCGAAGTTATCTCAAAGGTTTTATATCTGGCCCTAAATCCCTAAGGGTAGAACACTGAAAAATAGATAACGATCAAGGGCTGTCCATAAACATCAAGAGCAGTGTTGGTAAAAGTAAAGTGCATATAGAATGTGAGTTTTATCAGGTGAATTTTAGCTGAGGTAGCATTTTACACGGGACACCTCAAAGGGGATGGAATGTCCTCACCTCCAACTTCATTACAGTGACAAGATACAAAACCATGTTTTATTTTATTTTTCAGAATACAAAAAACGTTATTCCTTTAGTTAAAGATTCATTCTGGTATCAATGACCTGTATCATATAGTTATGCCTTAACTAAAGTACCTACATTCATGTAACCTATAAGGCAATTTATTGATATTTGAAGTGAATGGAATTAGGCGATATGCACATGAAAAGCTAACCTGTAATCTTTCGCTATCAAAAAGTTTCAGTTTGACAGATTATACCTGATAAGTGACATTAATTGTATAATAGCGCCTTTGCTCATACAGTGGCCTTGACCTATTTGAGTTGATACTAGATTAAGGCACCGCTACTACGTTTTCTGAAATAGTATTAATTCGAGATTACTCTATTAAGCAAATTGTAAATTGTAATCCTTTCAGTGGTGCTTGCCAAGTTTTCAGATGTTGTTATTTTAAACGCTTTTTAAATCTTGATTTGGCCAATACAGGATTTTTTTATCTCTATATACGCTGGAATGAACCTTACATTGAATGCTATTGTTATCATTAATGTAAATTGGTTGAAGAAGTGTGTTTTTTAGAAACCGTATAGGGCACTTGAGAGAACAAAACGACGGTTTAAATCTTAACAATGCAGCAGGGGAATTATTCTGAATCAATATCAACAAATACTCCTGTATAACAACTTTGGAATTTCTTCGCGGATTTAAAAAGACAGCCGAACAATAGAGCCAAGTTATTTATTGAGCACTGAATGAAAAATATTTAAAATACAAATTGGATCTTGGATAATAATGCACAGGTTGTGTATGTATTTATTGATCCTATTGCGTATTTAATCAACAAGTGTAATATGATTTGTTCTCCTAAAATGTCTAGATTAATTAAAAACTTCCCAGGGATTGAGCAATTCTGGATATTCCAGTTTCATTTATTTCACAAAAGCTAGAGAAATCTTGCACATAAATCAAAATGACCTTCACATGTATGAACAAGAATGGATCGAAACCCCAATGTATACGCCCCAATGTATACGTGTTCCCATAACGTGGTCCCGCCTTAATTCCGTTAAGCGACGGGAAAGCTTATGTTAGCAGGATTTTATAACGGATATTTTGACAATAAAACATGCTTAAAAACATTTTTGCTGAAAAAAATTGATAACCTGTTTAAAGAATTACCTATTCAATGTTTTAATTTTACAATATGCAAACTTTTTAAGCCTAAATTAAGGCTTCATTTCATACCCTGTTTTCGCTTCTTGGAGAAAGGGTTGGATGTGGTATGAAAGTTAATCCTCGGACCACGTAAGACCTACACAAAATTCTTTTTCTACAAAATTATAAAAATCAATAAAATCATAAGATACAATATTTGACATAAATACTTAAAATAATATAATTACCATAATATAAAGAGCCTTTCCGGAGTAGAATATCCAAATTCCCTGTCAATTTCCAGAATGATAAACAAACAAAACGTCCTGACTCACAGTTATTTTATTATTGATCTGTCCCAGAACCTATAAATAATGCCAGAGAATCCCCGTTATCCCTTTTTAGCTACAAGTGTCACACCTGTCACTATTGACACCCGCCCCTTTAATAATTCTGTTCAGTAACCTCCTAAATTTAGTCCATGTATTTTAGTAGTAAATTTTGTAGTATTAGCTAAATGAATCACTCTCGGTCTAAATCCTAAAACTGAATGTATTCATTCACTATAGCCACTAGTCTAGCATACGAGTCAAAAGTGAGCAATTTCTCTCATTTACAATTTTTTTTCCCAGAAGCAAACACACTACAAGTTATTCATTGAACATCTCGTGAATTAATGACTGAAATTGATGTATACGTTGTCGTCCACAGGGTAGTGACTCCAGTTTAGCGTATCCTATGACAGGAAAACTCTGGCTTGAAGGCGTTTTACGCTCCAACGCACTTGTGAAATGCAAATACAGCTAAGCGTTGCATGAAGTGATTCTCACCTAACCAGCACATTTACTACGCCTAGCGATATGAAAACTAGAAACCAGAGCCCCACTGAAAGGAATTTTATTATATAGATCACTATCTGTACTATCAAGTGAGGGGTGGTAAACATGTTCTAAAAATACTTAAAGGAAACAAATCTTGATTAACATCTGTTGCAAGGATTATGGGTTTAAAGAATTTTCTTCCAATTATGTAGATTAGAAGTACTGTCATAATGCTCATAAACTTTAAATGATAATTAAGTTTATAAAAAAACAATATTTTAATCGATATAAATGTCTTTTACAAGGGATGGAATGCAGTCAACAAGTAAATTCATTCATCTGATAAATGTGTGGGATGTTAATGAATAAATCTAGGAGAGCTTTGATTGTACTGGGACATTTAGGAGATGTTTTGATTTATTTCATTTCATTATTTATTTGGGGAACATTTTTGTGAAAGAAATTATTATTCATATAAGTATGAAGTATTATAGAGACAAACAAAATGTAATATACTGTGTTTATATGGAAGTCAAAATGTTTTCTCTTTTTTTTTTCTTCAATTAATTTCTTTTTCCTATTTAACCCTAAATTGCTAAGCACGACTATGTGTCCATTGTAAACCCAGATCAGCCTGCGCAGGCTGATCTACAATGTTGGGCTGCTGATCAAAAGAGCAGTGGCAGAAAAACAATAATGTGGCTCCAGCGTAAATGGAGTTTCTATGATAGAATTTGCAGCAACTCTGCAGTTCAGGGTGAGAAGGTTCTAGGCCCATTGTCCATATTTTATCTCGATGCACATGGAGGATGAGCCTGGCATGTTCATGGCGCCATATAACCTGTAATGTGTTGGTGCGCCTTAAAACCCCAATTCAATTCAATTCAAACTCTATGGTGAGTTTAAGACGATGCTGATGCCAACAAAGCATATTTTGATCCATATTAGATTTTTATCATGAACTGGAACAATTTTTCTAAATTTTGGATTCAGTATAGAAAAAGCGTGATGTACAAGACACAGCCACCATATAATAAACCATTGTTATTCTTTATCAAATGTATTCACACAATCTTTATCATTGTACGAAGTCATGTTGTTTACTTCTTGTGTCATCCAGCCCCTGATTTTACAAAGATACAGCTATACGGCACACATATCAGGAAGACCTCTTCCTTAAGAAGTGGACGACAAACAACAACGTATTGTCAACCCACAGAAATAAATCTGCGATAAAATACTTAAGGCAGTAACACAAGTTCGGGGAGGAAATTGACACTTTCGACTGAAGTTGGTGTAACATCATACAACGCAGTTCAAACATGTCAAGTATGTAAAGCTAAACTTACATTCAACTAATGTCAATCATAGCATATGTTTGCAAACAATTTTACATCATACAATACTAATGTAATCCAAACACGTCATGGTGTGTATTGTAACCCTTAAATAGTATGGACGTAAATTAATATCTTTTTTTATTCGCTTAAAATATAATTCGGTCAAAATTATCGCAGAATGTACATGGATGTACAGTGCAAACTGTTCTACATGGATGTACAGTGCAAACTGTTCATGCTTTTGGAGGCCTCATTTAATAAGAAATGGAAGGAATATTGGTTTTGTACATGATTTAAGCATTTGTGCTTGATTTGACATATGTTCAAGAGCTCATTTTAGATTCATAACAATATCTGTTTCATTTGTTTGGGTCTGGGTCACAGAAAATACTTAATCTTGCATGATGCTTTCTTCTTAATATTAATCTTTATATGCAATATTTTCTTTTCTTGTCTTTTGATACAGACAGTACATCGATGTACATTTCTATCTGTCTTATACAATATACATTGCATTACATTTTGAGATGCACAGCTACACCAATGATCATGACTTTAACATCCTTTACCCATAATTCCATAGTAAATAACAAACAATTAAAGGTGTATACATGTATTTATACGTGTACCGGTATGCAATTACTTGGGTTGTCCCCCCTCTAACACAGCAGCAGAGAGGGCTGGCGTGGCGCAGTCGGTAGCGCGGCGGATTTGTAACCGGAGGCCCCGGGTTCAATCCTCCGTGGTGCCACTGAGTTCCGTCGGTGTTCTTGGGCAAGACACTTTACCTTAGCCGCGTCCGTCGGATGGGGACGTAAACCGGGCGGTCCCGTGTATCGGTCTATCCTCCGAGCACGGTAAAGAACCATAGGAATCTAATGATAACAAGAGTAGGGCAGGTTCTCGGATTCCTATGTATCCTTCCCCTCTCTCTGGGGCGGCTCTAAATAACCTATACTGTGTTGATGAGCCGTTAAACAACATTCAATTCTAACACAGCAGCAAACTAAAATGCATACAACTTACACCTCTCAAACTATAACAATGTAGACGGAGTTCAAAGAGGGATTGAAGTGATATCCTCTCTTTCAAATTTGTCCCAAGCTACACACATTACTCAGTGGCGCTCCCTTAAAATTTGAAAACTTACGAAATTTCATATGAAAAAAGTGTTGTTGTTTTCTGGTTATCACATGAAAAAAACATGTTTTAAAAAATGTGCGTGTTTTTTTGGTTGTTGTTTTTTAAAAGTTGCCCTCCCCCAGCTCCTTAATCTCAAATCCTGCCTCTGCCCCTGTCACCGCTAACCATCATAAAGACAGGATAAGACATGCAAAGTTTGCCAAAGTTTGCCCGAGCTGTAAGCAGCACTTATGTAACACTAATCCAGTAAGTAGAGGAAGATGAGACTTATCTATGTATCCTACATGTACAGAGAGATCCGCTTATGTCCCAAATAAACAACTCAAGGACAGCTTAGTTTTGGAGACAGTCCACTTGAATGGTATAATGAGTCGAGATTTTCCTGAAGAGATAGAGGGGTAGTAGATCCTGTGTACAGAGAGGGGAGTTTAGAGTGAATACAGGCCTCTCCCTCACATCTTTTGTCAGACAATGAAAATCTAGATTACTGGATATAGTGGGTAAAAAACAGAAGAAAATGTGTCCTTCGGACACAGATGGCCTGCTTTAGCCCAGTCAGTCACAGAAAGATGGACGTAAGGAAAAACTTGAATCTAAAACTTGTTTTCGTACATACAGACAGTCTGAATGACGGAGGGACAGACAACGGTAACACTATATGCCCATTCCACGTCCGTGGTGAGGCATAAAAAACATGAGAACAAACTTAGTTAGGGGACCAGGTGCATAACTATCAGACCCTTAGATTGGCAAAATCTCTTTTCTTTTTTTTTTTTCATAAGCCTCTTTCCAACACAAGCTGCAACAACCTCAAGGTGTTCAATGACCCTGTGGAGTGGGGTACATCAGTGTTCTGATAAAGGTATAATATTTCCACAGGAAATGAGCTCAAATTAGCAATACACCATTCCTTGATAAACATTCAGATAAAAACATCAATTCTCCCAAACTCTGACATGCCACCTGAACCTTCTTACAGTTTTATTAGTTTGAACATACTAAAATACCACTTTATCACATACGCTAAAAAAAGCTTCAATTAAATGTCTATAAGAGTATAAAAATAACAGAATACACGTGTCGTGCACACTATTTTTTACAACGCTCTTCTTGAATACAGTATTACACCGACAGTTGAAAAATAACACATCAAAAAATGTAAACACATATATTTCGTATATGACCTTGGTTTGGCAAAAAAAGAAACAACAACTCCGAAAAACGGAAACCTAAAATTAATATAATCTTTATTTATCAGGAAATTCAACTATTTGGAAGAAAAGTGACAGTCTCTATATACCACGGCAACGCGATACAATTTACGTGCTTAAACAATACTTCTTTTTTCATGCTAAAAATAATTTCGATAAAGAAATACTATCCTTCTTTCCTTCTGTGATGAAAGGTTTTATCCCAGCCCATAATCACTGTGATTATGAATAATGCTCGTCATAACTCATGAATGATAGTATCAAAAAACATAAGACACTCATAATTAAGAAGCTTCTGACAAAGAAATGCCAAGTCTCAAAACATAAATCCTCCAGAGATAAGATGAATAAGATTTTAATATCGCCCTATCTGTTACTGGATCCACCTCAAGATGGATATAAAAATCTATGATGTATGTTTTATGTCGACCAGATCAAAAATGCACACACAAACAAGGGGACCCCCTGGCTTACTTATAGAGATAAATTAGGAACCATTAAAGTTATGTCCCTTTATCTACTGAGTTATCTCTTTGTTTAAAGCCCCTCGTTGCTGGATGAGAACAGTATGCTCATACGGTGTCAGACCGGTGAAAATCTGCTCATTGAACACAATGCAATATAGGCTATATTTGGAGATCGTCACAAGTTCCACCACATTCGTTCTCTTAATACACTTTTATTCTACGAATTAAACACATTTGGCTAGCAAATGGTCCCATATCTGGAATAAAACACCGATTCAGTTTTTCAACATTTGGCTTCATTCATTCACACTATGCGTATTTTGAAATAAACATCTGTCAAAACCACATCTCTACCTAAAGTCTGTGCTCATACTCTCCAAAGAAATAATCCTGACAAACACAGTAAAATACTTACTATTCATGACATCAGACATAATACTTTAACATCAGGTTAGATTTAACAATGAAATAAAAAATAATCTTGGGAAAAACACATGCAAACTAGAAACTTTGGATTTTTTCAAGGAACTATTTTAGCACCCTACGACCCGGAAGTACTTCCTGACTGGTCTGACACCATACACAGATTCCAATCAGTTCTTCTAGTAATTACCTCCCTTGATACTTATCTTTTTTAGTAGGACTCATTTCATAATAAAAGTTATCTACCTTAGTTGTAGCCTTGTGAACACAGCTGTACATTTACGAAAACAAAAATTCCAAAGGGTTTTTGACAGCACTCTTTGCTATTTCAATGAAATAATAAAAAATATTTCAGCTTTAAAGTAGCTATCCAGCCAACCACAGCCAAATTTTACAACATATAAGTACACTATTTCCAAACGTACTGACGACAAGGTATATATATATATATATATATACACAGGGTTTTTTCTCTAAAAAATTTCGTCCAAAGTTGTGGAAAAAAGAAGACACATTTTGAATTGTGAAGTAGCCGAATTTCAGATCCTGTTATAGAAGGTAAAAAAGCTGTGATATATAACTTACATATTTTGAGAATCCAAAGATTATAGACACAATATAAATGGCTTTCAAAAGTCCAAAACTGGAATGTTGAATTAAGAGTTTACACATATTCAATCACGGGTATTTTAAGAACTCATGAAACATCTCCTACTTTAGTCGGCACATGTAACATTATTATATGACCTGGATAGAGTTTCAACACAGACCTAATAAAAAATAGATTGGACACTTCGAAAATTGTCTAAATTTCAAGTGGCATAGTGCGAAAAGTTCACAAAATATTTCCCAACTTTAAACACATATATCATGAAGAGTTTTATAGATACAAGTTTCGTTCATGCCAAATCCATTCACACATTTAATTTTCTTTCCAATGATAGTATTTTGCGTTCTCTTACATTTACTGCAAAAAAGGAGTTTGACGGAGACTTTTGACTATGACGGAAACTTTTGACTATGTCAAAATGTTGATTTTTAAGAGAAAAGCGAAAAATTATGACATTTTTCACTTTAAACATCTTTTTTTACCATTTCTTATTTCGAAAATAAACACAAATTATTATAATCCCATTTTGCTATTCACTATGAATCTTTTGAATGTATTCTCATCAAAATCAGTGAATAATTGAGAGAGAAGATAAAAGGAAAAGTTAAGGTGCCACGTGATATTTTGGTTACTTCATTGGTTAAGATAGGAAGTTTCCTATCTGTTTATTACTATGTCTGCGGTTTCAATAAACGGTTTTGTAGTGTAATTTGTAGTGTAATTTTGCCATTATTTGGCCTTCTTTAGCCGGTTAGTTTCTTTAAAAGTGCAGACATCTTGCTATAGCTTACTAAAACAAGTCTGACAATGCTAATAGATTAGATTGAGCAATGGCCAGAAGAACAAAACATAATTCTTCACAAATAAAGATGTTACTTCTTATCTCACCATCTACATCATTTGTGTTTCTTTTTACATCACCTGAGCTCCTTGTATCATGAATTCACCAACAAGTTTGTTTTTTATTTCCAGTGTTTTCTGGATCATGTTCCAATGTTCATGGTTCTAATTGAGTAAGTTTGTTATTTCTCCCTGGAGGATTTGAGGGAGTAATTATTTGTTATGATTGTGCTGATAAGCCATGGCAGGCTTAGTGTCAATCACCTGTACTGAAGTGTGGATGTAGCTTTTAATGAGGGCGGAAGCAGGTGAACTGATAAACATATACATGTATCATTAATACCTCTGATATCATTAATATCACATTTTATCTATGTTGATGAGAACCATGACACACTGGAAACTTATTGCAACAATATTTCTTTAAGTGCCGTTACACTACATAGAATTAAACAAAAAACATTCAAACAACCATTGGACACTTGACAACTAAAAATGTTAAAAAAATGTGAACGACATATTTATTTGACATATTTATTTATCGTAGTTTAGAAAGATCGACCCATTAGAACTATGACACATAGGACAACATAAAACTTATTCAGACAGCAGCATGTTACATTTGTCAAGAATTTCTTTTATTTTACGTGAACTGTACATAATAGTTTATCGGCCTAACACCAGACGAGGAAAAACATTTCCAAATGGGCCTAAAAAAACAACGGTTTGAAAATGGTTTCGATGACAGTATGAACAGTATAACTGAATAGCAATTCCCTTTAAGGAAAAGTATATCCAAGTCATGACCATACTCCATCATAATTAATCATCAAGACTCGGACACAATCATTATTAAAGCAGCTCTCAGAATCAATTCATAACTTTCACATCCGGTCAACTTCTGGTAGGTTGAGATATTCAGTAGGTGAAAATAAAGGGGTTTACTCGGACTTTATCCTCAATCTCTATAGGGAAAATGAAAATATTAGACCATGATTTAAATTAAATGTATCCATATTGGTGGTTTGAAATCAGACAACACCAAAAGAGGATACATAGATGTACACAAAACAAAGAATTATCACCTAGTTTACCCCCTACCAGAATATGGAGGTCTTTTATTTTATTAATCACTGATTGGTCAAATTATTTTGATGATGTCATCTTAACAGAGAAGGAGGTAAGGAAGACCTGTTTCAAAACCTTTGTATAAAGTTCTTACACTCATTATCCGCACTATCATTGGATAATTGGACCATAAATGGCCATATCACCCCTTTTATTGACCAGTTTATGTCCTGAACCACAAAGAGACAGGCTTAGACCAGATTTAAAGATAAGTATAGAACAGTAAAGAACAGTTTGAACAGAGAAACAAGCTTATCATTCAGTTGGATAAAGTGGCTTGGTTGGCTATCTGCCAAATATGGGCATGTTACATGGCATTGTGATTATTGACTATGCTCTTGAATGGAACATTAAAGTGCCCCCTAGAGGCCTCACTTAATGAGAAGATGATAATTACCCAGCAAACATGACAATGGGGCAGACAAGACAAGGGTTAATTGGATGGGTAAATATGTAATAAAGGGGTTTAATAGCCATAAAAGGTAATTTGTATATAGACAGGATAAACACTAGAGTAGCCATAACATCCTATAGCCTTGGAGATTTGGGAGAAGGGTGGATAATTATAAAAGTGTCATGATAAATAATGGGGTTCCTTATATTAAAGTGGTAATTATATGAGGCCAGGGAAATTTAAGATATCAGTCAGATGAATTCCTTTTGCACCAAGCTAGAGTCAAATTAAACAGAGATACAAGAGAATTTTATTTATATGTGTGTGCTTTGTTACTAGAGAGAATCGTACTGCATTAAACAATTTATTAGTTGCTTACAGTCTTAATCAAATTTTTTTTTGAAAGTCTGTTTTACAGTGTCTGGCTTTAATATTTATAAGAATTACATATAAACTGAAGACTATTGCAGGGGGCTGTGGTGGCCAAGAGCATAAAATGTAGAACTCTGAATCTACATGGAGGTCACAGGTTCAGTACTGAAGACTATTGTAGGGGGCCCCAGTGGGGGCCGCAATGGCCCAGTGGACAGCATGTAGAACTCTGAATCTACGTGGAAGTCACAGGTTCAATACTACATGGATGGAGACTATTGTAGGGGACCGCAATAGCCCAGTGGGGGCTGCAATGGCCCAGAGGGAGCCGCAATGGCCCAGTGGACAACACGTAGATCCGGAGATCATGGTTTCAAGCTTCACTGGTGTCACCAGGTTACTTCGATGTGTCCTTAGGGAATGTTAAGAGCATGTTAAAAAAAAACATAGAAATCTCTTCAACAGAAAAGTAGGGCATGGATCCTGAATTCCTATGTATCCTTCCGCTCCCTCTGGGGAGGTTCAAAATAACATAATGCGTTGATGAGCCACTAAACAACAATTCCATTCGACAGCCAATGGTCTGTCTGCAAGACCACTGCTCTAAAATCAATCCATCACATGCAAATTTTAGTTTCAAGATTGAACTCTCCTAATCAATAAATGTCTTCCATAAACTTTAAAGACTTATAAACTTCATGCATTATAAACTGGCCTGAATCCATAAAATGCAAATGTTTATGTCATACGAGCTACATCCTTTGCAAATGGTTATAAAATGTTAATGTTACAGAAACCAAGCCCGACTGTAATTCAATAAATTGTTCTCTGGGTATCCTCAAATTACATTTAGAGATCAACTAAAACTTGAAATGACATTGAAAATCCATTAAAATTATCGTTTAATGGACAGTTATCATTTATAGTCATAAATCAAGCATTTGGGACAGTGACTGAGGTCACATTGAACTTTGCAACGAATACATGTATTTACAAGTAAAATGACATTTATTAAGTTCAGAACAAAATTATCCCAATGATTACTATATATTCATTTTAGGTTACAGATTATTTACCATGCAGTTGCATAATTTAGGAGGAGGGTTCTTAGCATTTTTAAGCATAGCCGCCATTGTTTTTAAGAGTATATATAGCCATCAGTTTTAAGCGTGGCAAGTCAAGTGCAGCAATTATGTGTTTGGATTTTATTTCAAAGTGGAGCTTTGGAGGTTAGGATCTCAGGTTTGGGATTATCTAACTGATAACAGTTACTACAGATTGTCTGGGTGAGAATCAAGCTTGTGACCTCAGGATCACTGATTTAGCCAGTTAACATTTCCCCTTATGACATGACAGGCTGGTAGCTATTTATAGCAAAAATTAAATAAATGTTGTTTAACTGCTCATCAACAATGTTTAGGTTAGTTCGAACCGCCGGGATGGATACATAGGAATCCGAGAGCCTGCCCTACTCTTACTTTAGAATAAATTCCTATGGTTCTTTAACATGCTCGGAGGATAGACTCCCGCATCATTTGCAACCCGATCTGACGGTCGAGGCAAAGGGAGAGTGTATTTATTGCCCAAGGTCACACCAATTAAACTCAGGGGCACCAGTGAGACTTGAACCCGGGTCCTATGGTTTCAATTCCACTGTGCTATACATGCCCACGTCAGCCCCAAACCTAAGGACCAATGAGATATGGTGAAAGTGGGTCCTCTTTCCTTATTATAACAGACAAGGCAAAGTTCAAAGGTCTGAATTACTGCATGTATATTTTTCTAATCAAACAAGTAAGTTCATGCCAAATTATATGCAGGACTACATGTGTGAGTTCTGATCCACTGCTCTTGTTAATCATCCGGATTCATTCTGTTATTTACCATGCAACCTCATGTGACAAGTCAAATTGCAGAGTAGTCTATATTCAAATGAGGGGTTTCCCGTTTATCAATTACCATTACTGCCTGTTTGTCCCTCCTAATTCTTTCATACCATGGTTTTGCAGAGAAGAATAAATTGATGTCATCTGTGGATGACATTTGTAATGCAACAATTGGTGGTCTCCATACTGACTCCAAGCTTTTGTCATTTACATCTCTAAGAAGAGCAGACAACACAACAGGATGTTATTTTACTAATGAGCTTTGGAATTGTGATGAAAGAATGGACAAATCGGCTTACACGGAGAGAAAAAATGATTTTCACCAGAGAGAAGTTGATAAAAAGGGATTGACATGCCTTCTGGAAATATTTTGAATGTATTTGTTTTTATGCAAATCTTAAATCTTGAGTTTTCTAATCAAAGGAAATTATAAATCCGTTTATGGAAGTTTAAAACTTTTATTTCCATTCAAGATAACATCTGACCTCACTTTCTTTGACCCAGCAAAAACCAGAAGAATAAAACAAAACATAAACATGGTGAAGCTCGCACTTTCTAGTGACTGTAATATTCAAATATTACAGGCGCCTTTTAAGTACTAAGCGATTATGCAGAATTCCAATATTTATACGGGGTGTTCGTGTTTCCTATCCCTCTGCGTTTCATATGGAAGTTATAAACTCTACGACAATTACCCTGGAATTCCCAAATGAAACTAATATAGGAAATGTCAATGCTTCTTAATTGCATGTCACACTACAATGTGGTCTACCGGGAGCTTGGAAACCATGGAAAATTAATATATCTGACTGATGATTTATGGAAGTTCACGATTTTCACAATTAAAAATTCATACTTGGAAACTAAAACGGCAATCAAATATTGCATATAAATACAGATCAAGGGTTCAGTAGAATACTGTTGTATTTTCTTCTTTATTTATAGGTAGTTATGACAGAAGTGGTGCATTTTAAATATCAATATGGAATATTTGAACAGTCGTCATGCCAATATAAATACTGAAACATATCAACAAAGACATTTATATAGCATTCATTCTGTTTTGTATCAAAGCGTCTCCGTGACTGGGATAGTAAAACCTTTGTGACTGGGATAGTAAAACCTCCGTGACTGGGATAGTAAAACCTCCGTGGCTGGGATAGTAAAACCTCCGTGGCTGGGATAGTAAAACCTCCGTGGCTGAGATAGTAAAACCTCCGTGACTGGGATAGTAAAACCTCCGTGACTGGGATAGTAAAACCTCCGTGACTGGGATAGTAAAACCTCCGTGACTGGGATAGTAAAACCTCCGTGGCTGAGATAGTAAAACCTCCGTGGCTGGGATAGTAAAACCTCCGTGGCTGAGATAGTAAAACCTCCGTGACTGGGATAGTAAAACCTCCGTGGCTGGGATAGTAAAACCTCCGTGGCTGAGATAGTAAAACCTCCGTGACTGGGATAGTAAAACCTCCGTGACTGGGATAGTAAAACCTCCGTGGCTGGGATAGTAAAACCTCCGTGGCTGGGATAGTAAAACCTCCGTGGCTGAGATAGTAAAACCTCCGTGACTGGGATAGTAAAACCTCCGTGACTGGGATAGTAAAACCTCCGTGACTGGGATAGTAAAACCTCCGTGACTGGGATAGTAAAACCTCCGTGGCTGAGATAGTAAAACCTCCGTGGCTGGGATAGTAAAACCTCCGTGGCTGAGATAGTAAAACCTCCGTGGCTGGGATAGTAAAACCTCCGTGACTGGGATAGTAAAACCTCCGTGGCTGGGATAGTAAAACCTCCGTGACTGGGATAGTAAAACCTCCGTGACTGGGATAGTAAAACCTCCGTGGCTGGGATAGTAAAACCTCCGTGGCTGGGATAGTAAAACCTCCGTGGCTGGGATAGTAAAACCTCCGTGACTGGGATAGTAAAACCTCCGTGGCTGAGATAGTAAAACCTCCGTGACTGGGATAGTAAAACCTCCGTGGCTGGGATAGTAAAACCTCCGTGGCTGGGATAGTAAAACCTCCGTGGCTGGGATAGTAAAACCTCCGTGACTGGGATAGTAAAACCTCCGTGACTGGGATAGTAAAACCTCCGTGACTGGGATAGTAAAACCTCCGTGGCTGGGATAGTAAAACCTCCGTGACTGGGATAGTAAAACCTCCGTGGCTGGGAAAGTAAAACCTCCGTGGCTGAGATAATAAAACCTCCGTGGCTGGGATAGTAAAACCTCCGTGACTGGGATAGTAAAACCTCCGTGGCTGGGATAGTAAAACCTCCGTGACTGGGATAGTAAAACCTCCGTGACTGGGATAGTAAAACCTCCGTGACTGGGATAGTAAAACCTCCGTGGCTGGGATAGTAAAACCTCCGTGACTGGGATAGTAAAACCTCCGTGACTGGGATAGTAAAACCTCCGTGACTGGGAAAGTAAAACCTCCGTGGCTGAGATAGTAAAACCTCCGTGGCTGGGATAGTAAAACCTCCATGGCTGGGATAGTAAAACCTCCTTGACTGGGATAGTAAAACCTCCGTGGCTGGGATAGTAAAACCTCCGTGACTGGGCTGGGATAGTAAAACCTCCGTGACTGGGATAGTAAAACCTCCGTGGCTGGGATAGTAAAACCTCCGTGGCTGGGATAGTAAAACCTCCGTGACTGGGATAGTAAAACCTCCGTGACTGGGATAGTAAAACCTCCGTGACTGGGATAGTAAAACCTCCGTGGCTGGGATAGTAAAACCTCCGTGACTGGGATAGTAAAACCTCCGTGACTGGGATAGTAAAACCTCCGTGACTGGGATAGTAAAACTTCCGTGACTGGGAAAGTAAAACCTCCGTGGCTGGGATAGTAAAACCTCCGTGACTGGGATAGTAAAACCTCCGTGACTGAGATAGTAAAACCTCCGTGACTGAGATAGTAAAACCTCCGTGGCTGGGATAGTAAAACCTCCGTGGCTGGGATAGTAAAACCTCCGTGACTGGGATAGTAAAACCTCCGTGACTGGGAAAGTAAAACCTCCGTGGCTGGGATAGTAAAACCTCCGTGGCTGGGATAGTAAAACCTCCGTGGCTGGGATAGTAAAACCTCCGTGACTGGGATAGTAAAACCTCCGTGACTGGGATAGTAAAACCTCCGTGACTGGGATAGTAAAACCTCCGTGGCTGGGATAGTAAAACCTCCGTGGCTGGGATAGTAAAACCTCCGTGACTGAGATAGTAAAACCTCCGTGACTGGGATAGTAAAACCTCCGTGACTGGGATAGTAAAACCTCCGTGACTGGGATAGTAAAACCTCCGTGGCTGGGATAGTAAAACCTCCGTGGCTGGGATAGTAAAACCTCCGTGGCTGGGATAGTAAAACCTCCGTGGCTGGGATAGTAAAACCTCCGTGACTGGGATAGTAAAACCTCCGTGGCTGGGATAGTAAAACTTCCGT
The DNA here is from genome assembly GCA_037043455.1 of Cyrtodaria siliqua. Classification (NCBI taxonomy): domain Eukaryota; kingdom Metazoa; phylum Mollusca; class Bivalvia; order Adapedonta; family Hiatellidae; genus Cyrtodaria; species Cyrtodaria siliqua. Next base: position 160,553 of record JAWPHD010002011.1, on the reverse strand, counting down.
GACTGGGATAGTAAAACCTCCGTGGCTGGGATAGTAAAACCTCCGTGGCTGGGATAGTAAAACCTCCGTGACTGGGATAGTAAAACCTCCATGGCTGGGATAGTAAAACCTTTGTGACTGGGATAGTAAAACCTCCGTGGGATAGTAAAACCTCCGTGACTGGGATAGTAAAACCTCCGTGACTGGGATAGTAAAACCTCCGTGACTGGGATAGTAAAACTTCCGTGACTGAGATAGTAAAACCTCCGTGACTGGGATAGTAATGACACTGCTTCTAAAACTTTCTCAAATCTCACCGCTGCACATTCTAATTCTATTGGAAGCTGGACTTCTGAGTGAGAAAGTTTCGAATCTTACGGATGGCGAGATGTACACAGTACTGGTTTTACCCAGGAAAAATATGGTGATCTGTCTCTGCCACAAACAAATCAACTTCACATATGGCCTAACAGGAGCTAAAAATGACGTAAAACACCATTCAAAGTATCAAGGTGTATAATACAAATGTGATTTTGTGGGTACTGTTTTCTATACCACATTCCACCACGATGTGTGTGTCTGAATAGGGGTAGGCAGCAATATGTGTTAACTATAGTAGTTATCTACCCTGATATGCCATATATTTAAGTTACCTAGTTATCTACCCTGATTTGTGCAATATTTAAACTAGTAGTTAGCTTCCCTGATTTGCACAATATTTAAACAAGCAGTTATCTACTCTGATTTAATGTGTATTATGCAGCCCATTTTCACTCAAACCCCATTTCCTTCTCTAAGCATCACATTTAGAGCTAAGCTAGAAACTGTACAGACTGTGTCCATACAACATACTCTCAGGGAAGTAGCAACTAAGATCGAGCAACAAACACAAGAAGAAATATGAAACAGAATAGCACCTCAGAAATATCGCACATTATTTTCACACAGTTCTTCTGTAACTTTCTGTCCACATACTCCCTAACTGAAACTCGAAAAGTTTAAGAAGTATCAGGGAATGTACTTAAAACCAAGTTCATTGCCGAATAAAATATCTAACAAATAACACAATAATACCAAATCTTTTTCAAGTAACTGAAAACATTATAATTAGTGAAATATAAGAACCTAAATGGCACAATTATAGTAAAAATGTAATTCTCTCGTTATTCAGCTCTCATTACTTCAAGAATAAGACCCATTCATGTTCTACAAATAGTACAAAGCGGAAGAATTTGACGTGACTGAAACATCGTAGAAAGTACAAAATCGTTTTGACCTTGATTTGAAAAGGCAATACATTCGCCAAAGCCGTTTCCAATGATATAATCTTACATAAATCACTTGTATTTTGCACTGATTGTAATCCATTTATTATTTGATCACATCAACCTAGGATCTCACTGGATTTTCTAGATAGAAAGATTAAAGAAACCATACTCTCTTTAAAAAAATACTATTTTAAGTGTTATCGACACATGTCTTTTTTATCCAACTGACATTAGAGTTTACATTAGGGTTACATCACACTATATAGATAAATTTGTTTAAAAGAAAAAGAAAAAAACGAAAAAAAAATGCGATGAAATGTCCATTTTAAAACATGAAATGGTTCATATATATGGAACATGAACTATATGGAACATGAACAATTTCCTATATAAAAGTCCTATCTGGCTATATAGAGGAATCCCCAAGTTATAAATAGCTGTTACATGGATCAGTTGGCGAAATTTACAAATGAGGCTCAGGTTGCAACGTATTACAATTTCTTAACCGCCAAGTTTAAAAGAGCTAACCCTGGCACGTAACCATAGTTAGGAAATACCTTCTTCAGAATGTTTTATTTATATGTTCAGTGTAATTTCTTCTGGTGGTTTGTATCTTATTTACTTTATTGTTGATCAATTTAATACAGAAATAATGTTTTTGAACACTTCTATAAAATATAACAATCCTGAGGTACTCCCTTATAGTAAATGAAAGAAACAAAAAATCCTTCATAAGGCCATGTTGTGTTTTTTGGTTCTCAGGTTTTTTTCGGAAAAAGTTCTACAGGACGGGAAAAAATTATTTCTGAACTTTTATAAGTGTGTATCTTAGTCACATTGTAAAACATAAAATGGACTGAACAAATTTATATAACATGATCTTCTGATTTAACCTTAATTTTTAAACATGCTAATTTGGTTTTGAAATGGGTGACCAAATAATAACGAAAACTTTTTTCTTTTTTTTCCCTTTTTTTTTCCCCTTTTTTTTCCCTTTTTTTTTTAAATTTTTGCAAAACTTAGGGTCGGAGGGTTTAAGAACTGAAACTTAAAAAAACTCTGGCCTAACCTGGTAACAATTTTAAATGCTGAACACTTTTATAGCTTTCTATACACTTCAGTAAGACTTATTACTAAGTAGTACACTACAATTAATGTTAGTCAAGACAATTTGCTTCAAACTTCTTGTATTTCACAAACCATTGGAAATTAGGAGTATTATTACTAATTCACAAATTGTTTCTTCGGGAAAATATTGGCTAAGATCAGACAAATTGCGCTGGTCGTTATCCTAATATGGAGTTATTTACAGATGATTTTACAACTCTTTATTGATCTGGCGGTATTATACTTAAAGAAGAGTCGTAATTGATTGAATATGTACATCTACCAAGTTGACAGAATATCGAGCGAGAACAGACGAAACTGTTGACCGTTTCCATCAAAACAACATCACCATTACTGGCGGCGCAGCAATAAACAAGATGGTGATATGGACAGTAATAGAAATGGTGAGATGTCAAACATTATAGGACGTAAAAGACTGACGTGCAAATATTCATATTTCTGATTCCGCTGAGATGAGAATATTTGGGGAATTATTAATGTGATTGTATTAGAAGTAAAAAATAATTGTGCAATATTTCGGTTGCTAAGAACATGACTTTGTGTTGTCATAGCTACAACATTGCTATGTACATGACTTTACGGTTGCTAAGTATGTTGACTGTGTGTTGTAATAGTTGCAATGCTGCTCATACCTGTATCTGGCACATAGGTTTGATCCCAACAGGCAGTTTGTGCAAGGGAGATAAGTCAATTTCTCTCCCAGCTTGCTTTTGGAAAAAGGGAGAAAACCCATTCTGTACCAAATTTCATATAAAAACTCAGTTTAAACATGTTATCTCAAAACTCTTGTCTCAAACTGTCTGCATATCTCAATGTTTAATTCTAGTCCCCAAATTCCACTTTTATTGAACAACATTTATTCATCTCAAACTCTGCATAATTATATCAAACTTTGCATATCTCAATCAATTATGAGCCGCTACTTCAAGTTAATATAGAGCTCAACTGTTATAAGAAATGAGACAAAGTAATTTCAAATTAAAATGCATCTGCCAACTGTAAAATTAAAACCCAAAAATGCAAATTTAGTTCTGAATTAAAATGCTCCAAAATTGTCACACCTATCTTATATTGATCTAGAAACCATAAAAAAACACAAAAAAACAAAGGTCATTCAATTAGCCATTGAAAACATACCCTGTTCTGCCATTGAGAAATGAAATGTCAGAATATCGAGAAAGTTGATCAATTCAATGCACAAATAAGCCACATGAACTTACCCAGCAAATCATATTTTATTGACTGATCTATTGATATCCCCAGCAAAAAGGATAATTGAACTATTTAGTTTGTCAAAGAATTATGTGAAGGGTACATTCATCAATCAGAGTTACTGCAACAATGGCCGACGCTGGATGGAGGAAGGGTTTATCTTGTCGAACAAAACAGCCTGGTATGTTATAAGAATGTATGGGAATTGATGAAGATAGCAAGTTAGAGACAGATAAAATATCTTGCATTTTGTATAATAAGGTAGTTATGGGAAGTTGGATGATGATGGATGATGGATGATGATGATGAAGGTGGTTATGGATGTGGCAATGATGATGACGAAATGAGGATGATTTATGACTGAACTGCATCAAACCAACACACGTGAAACAGGAATGAACATGCCCGGCTGATCCTCCAGTAATGTAGAGATAAAATACGGTGAATGGGCCTGGAACCTACTATAAACAAGAATTGCAGAGTTTCTGCAAATTTGATAGAAAACACTCCATTACAATGGAGTCCGGTTCCCAGGTGTACACACTGTCAGGGTCATGATGAGCATGACAAAATGAACATGAAAGGGGGATGGGGAGAGGCGTCCGACACCTCTAGCTGGATTTGCAGTGGTCCTATTCTAGATAATTCTACACCCAGTAACCACACTGGATTAAAATGATGGTGATCGATTTTTATGTAACTGCTGCTGCTGTTGATAATGTTTATGTTGATGATTATGATAATTAAGATAGAGTTACAGAGAATATAATCGTGCTGGTGTTACATTAAAACTACTTATGTTAAATTTAATTAACGTTCAAAAAATTATATTTCATCTCCATTGAGTATTTAAACAGCACTTAATTCCTTTAAAGTATTTTGCATAATTTCAGTCCAAAAAAAAGAAGTAAAGATAAATGAAGAGTATAAAAGTCAAATATGTAAATATTTGTCCATCAATAATGCGACAAATTTTATTTAGACGCCAGGAGATAAATGCTTCATTGACTTTGATAGATCACTGAATAACTGTACCATCATTCATTCTTATAAATATAAATGAGAAATGTAAAATATCTTGTACAAAATCTCACAAAAATACAGTTCAGACCATTTCCCTGTTTAAATCCTGACTGTTTTTCCGACAAGTTTTTTACCTGTAAGCTGATGACCTGACTACTTCCCTGTAAGTTGACTATCTTGACTGTTTTTCATGTAAGCTGATGTCCTGACTGTTTCCCTGTAAGCTGATGTCCTGGCTGTTTCCCTGTAAGCTGATAACCCGACTACTTCCCTGTAAGTTGGCTGTCCTGACTGTTTCCTTGTAAGCTGATGTCCTGACTGTTTCCCTGTAAGCTGATGTCCTGACTCACAGTTTCCCTGTAAGCTGATAACCCGACTACTTCCCTGTAAGTTGGCTGTCTTGACTGTTTCCCTGTAAGCTGATAACCCGACTACTTCCCTGTAAGTTGGCTGTCTTGACTGTTTTCCTGTAAGTTGATGTCCTGACTGTTTTCCTGTAAGTGACTGTTTTCCTGTAAGCTAATGTCCTGACTGTTTCCCTGTAAGCTAATGTCCTGACTGTTTTTCTGTAAGCTAAGGTCCTGACTGTTTTCCTGTAAGCTAATGTCCTGACTGTTTCCCTGTAAGCTAATGTCCTGACTGTTTTCCTGTAAGCTAATGTCCTGACTGTTTTCCTGTAAGCTAATGTCCTGACTGTTACCCTGTAAGTTGATAACCCGACTTGTAACTTCCCTGTAAGTTGGCTGTCTTGACTGTTTTCCTGTAAGCTGATGTCCTGACTGTTTTCCTGTAAGCTAATGTCCTGACTGTTTCCCTGTAAGCTAATGTCCTGACTGTTTCCCTGTAAGATCACTGTCTTGACTGTTTCCCTGTAAGCTGATGTCCTGACTGTTTCCCTGTAAGCTGATGTCCTGACTGTTTCCCTGTCTGACTGTTTCCCTGTAAGCTGATGTCCTGACTGTTTCCCTGTAAGCTGATGTCCTGACTGTTTCCCAGTAAGTTGGATGTCATGACTGTTTCCCTGTCTGACTGTTTCCCTGTAAGCTGATGTCCTGACTGTTTCCCTGTAAGCTGATGTCCTGACTGTTTCCCAGTAAGTTGGATGTCATGACTGTTTCCCTGAAAGTTAATATCCAGACTGTTTCCCTGTAAGTCGACTCACTATTGTCCAGACGGTTTCCCTTTAAGTTAATGTCCTGACTTATGATTCCCCTGTAAGTTGGCTGTCCTGACTGTTTCCCTGTAAGTTGTTTCGCTATTGCCTTACCACTTTACTAAACCAGAATGATTACTAAATCAGATTTTATTTTCTTAAACATGGAGTAAAAATTAATTATCAAAGTACTGAAAGTATTTAAAAGAAAAGTATTTGAATGTGCTAGAATGTATGGATATACAAAAGATTAGTTGTAGTAACTCAAAGCTAATTGAATGTGGAGTCTTCTTCATCGAGGCGTATCTCGCGTCATCTTTTCAAATGTATTATATAGAATTGAACTGAATTGTTTAACAGCTCATCAAACCATTATCTTAAATTATTCTACTAAAAATTTGCTAAGGATCACTTTTATTCTTCCATATAATTTTATTAGAAATTAATTCACAATAACGATATTAATTTCATTGATACTTCAACAATTCCACAATTTGAATCAAGTGGTGAGATCACATGACCATACAATGCCCTAAATAATTTCATGTAAAATAGAAATAATGTTATTTAGATCAGCAAGATATTTAGACAGCAAAAAAGTGATCCTTAGCAAATTTTGAGTAGTATATTTTGAGCCACCCACTAGAGAGGGGAAGGACACATAGGAATCCGTCAACCATGCCCTTACTATCGAATAGATTTCTACGGTCTTAAACATGCTCGGAGGTCCGGGACCACCGGATTAGCGCCCAAATCCAAGAGACGGGAATAAGGGAAGTGTCTCGCCTAATGACGCACTGATGAAACCCAGATGCCCCAATGAGGTTCAAGTACAATCTCCGATAGAGGCGATAGAGGCGAGAGTGATACATCTAATAAAAAAATAAATAATTACCTTGTTTGCTACAAGACAAACTTGATAAATGGATTTATTACATCATAATATAAGTAGTGACTAACTACAAAATCTCCTGAATTATATTTTTGTCTGGCCCTATCATGCAAACATGAAACAACCCATTATTATTACAGATTAGCACATTATTTAGATATGTTGCTGAATTTTTGCCTTTTTGGCAGATACATCATCATAAATATTCTGAGGATGGGCATTAACACCCATTTTTTTATTTTTGTTATTCTGTTTGATGTGTTCGACTGTAAGATGTAATGAATAATGGAAAAACACATTTTTACATCATTTGTACAGTTGTTTAAACATCTTGCTCTTGGTTAATCCAATAATAACCATCAAAAGGCAGATTCTCGCCAACATCCCCCACCCCACCCCATCGAATGGTCGATATATCTCCCAAATGTTATGGTTGGATTACAAAAAATTACAGTTTAATACTTCAAAATATTATGAATGGACTCTGAATTACTGGTCGAATGCATTGTATTGAGGGTACGAATTAAGACAAGAAAATAAATGAAGATTTTTTAACAGTAAATAATATTTGTTCAAATAAGTCAAATATCAAAATAACTTCTTTTTTCCAAAAACAAAAAACAAGATAAATTGCATCAAAGTACTAGAAGTACTTTTATGCCATGGAAGATAAATGTGTTACCCTCAATAAATAAAGTCTATTATTATTATTATTATATGGATATTTCCCAAGTTTTATGTTTTTTTGAAAGCCTGTAAATGAACATTCTTTTGTATACCTAAAACCTGACAGACTTACAATGCAGTCGGTTTGTTTGTTTGTTTACATCATTTTCATCACATGTAATGTTATATATGACGGTCGATTTTTGTGGTGGAGTCAGACCACCCACTTTTCCTGGGTAGAACCAGTACTGTACACCTCCCGACATCCGTAAGAATTGACACTTCTTCACTTACAAGTCGAGCTCCCAGTGGGATTCGAACGTCGTCAACCATTCGGCCATGGAGACGCTTGTGCCACGTCATGGTAAATAACTGTATTTACTTGACTCTGAAAGTTGCGAATGCTTCTTGTTTCAAGGATGCACGTGTGTCAGATTTCATTGGATGAACACAAGGACATTTCACGTGCGTGCTTGAACACGAGGACATCTTCACTTGCATGCTTGAGGGCAAGGATATTGTACTGCATGCTTTAACATGAGAATAGATTCACATGCGTGCTTGAGGGCAAGGACGTTTCACGTGCATGTTTGAATGCAAGGAAATGTCAAGTGCGTGCTTGAACACAAGGACTTTTCACGTGTGAAGTTAATTCAAGGTTCACATTTTCAATCAGATTTCAAAGATGATTTCATTCAATGCAAACTTCTGTCCATAATGTTACTCACTTCATGATAAAGCAAATGGAATTATTGCCAGTGGTGTTAAACTTCTAACATTAATTTCTAGCATAGCGGTACAGGCTAGCTGCCAAGTGGTTTGGTTTTCCTCGTTTTATTTTTTTCATTTTTCTGCCACATTATCAAAGTACAAAACAACGATGATGGGGCAGTTTATAAAATGTGTGACAGAATCGCAACAAAATGAATAACAATCCTTATAACTATAACATCAAAAGATCAAAACAACTAGAAACAACAGTGTCTGTTCACCCATATACCAGACTGTTTTTTTTAATCTAATCAAATGTCAATCGGGCAAGTAGTTCCATGGCAGTGATTTTATTCTGACGTGTTAGCGAAAAATAACACAAAATTAGTTCTGTTGTCACGTTATTATCAATCTGAAGTGTTATTGAAAATTAACATGAACAAAATTAAGACTGATTAACCAATCCGAATGCAGGAGATAGTAATACAATTCACAGATGGGAATTGAACTAAATTTCAAGCACTTGCCATACAAGAATGTTGTAAACTATGTCAAAAGAATCAATACAAGAGATTCAATGTAAACCTAAACAACAATAGCCCCCAGTAATACCTGTTGGCACTTAATGAAAGATAAATATTGGATTATTATAAAATAACCAATACATTCATTGTAATATTTATTTTATATAATGTTGTTTATAGTAGATCACTTATGGAAATGTCTATAATATACAAATTAAAAACAATGCCATTACTTGAACAATTCTTTGAATGCCATCATATCATGAACTTACCATGTCAGATATAAATCTTAAGAAAGCATTTTTCCTGACAAGCATGAAATGACACCTTAGAAGACCAAGTAGACCATGAAATGGACAAATTGAAAAGGTAATCAAGGGAAACTGCCAGGGTTACGAAACTGTAACAATACCACTTCAAGTGTTGACAGGTTACCTGGGGCAACAGGAGACACATGTGACAAGTAGCCAGAAATGAAAATACAGATTCATAATTTTGATAAAGCCTCATCAAAATAGACTGACCAATCAGTGACCAAATTTTTTTATTGCCTACTGAAAATAAGGTAACATCTTACATCTCGGCAATGGAAAATTATCAATAGAATTGTTGTTATGGATGATCAACACATTATTTTACCTTAATTCAAGCCACTCCCCATACAGATAGGAAGAATTTGTTGGAACTCCGACCTTCTCTTTAATATATCAAAAAAAATCTTTCAGTTCTTTAACATGCTCGGAGGAAAGACTGCGATACACAGGATCGCCCGTTTACATACCCATCTGACGGACGAGACTAAGTGAAGTGCCTTGCCTAAAGACACACCAAAGTGGCGCCCGTGAGGCTTGTACCAATGACATTCTATCCACTGGGCACCGCTGCCTGTTTGAGACTGACAGTTACATGTAATTGTAAAGAGCGTGTATGTGGGGGTGGGTGGTGGTGGGGGAGGGGATATGGAAACACAACTGGTGGGAGAGGGGATATGGAAATTTCACACCATGGTAGATGTTAAATTTAAATTAAAAACTTTAAAAGAGAAGAAGTGAACAAAATCGGTTGAAAATGAGGCAGTAGTAGTTATGCACTGTCTTACATTGATAAATGCATGACGAGACATCGGTTGGAAACATAATCTTTTGATGCTATCGTCATCTATTTCATTTTTTTTTTAAACAAAGACGCTTTTCTATTCTGAAAGTTGCACGTACCTCCGAAATGAGATTCTTTAGTAAGCTGTATTGGAAGATTCATGAATTTTAACCATTAAATGGTAAGCTGATACTCCAACAGTGAAAATATTGTTTAAATTCACCATGAAATGAGACCAAAAGAAATATTGCAATGGGGTGAAGAATGTAATAAGGATTTGTAAACTGGTAAAAGAACTTAATTATTACCAGCTTATTTTACAAATCTCATCATTATAGACCCCCTGAGATTACACAATATTCCCTTGCCCAAACTGATAATGAAATACAAGTTTTTAATTGCTATGAGTGCAGATTTCTGTAAGAGGACACACATTAGCTAAATTGGCTGTGTCATTTTCCATTCCACAATGTGTATGTGCACAGGAAATTCCTAAAGGATAACCCATATCCTCAACCTGTGTTAGATGCTTTCTTTATCCATGAAATACTCGATCCTATAGTGATAATAAACTCTTTTAAATTTAACAGATGTTTGAAATGCACTAATATCATAACCTCAAGACACTGTGCCGATATTTCATTCATGGCAACATCTTTACACAAATTATAACTTGGGTTCAGACATGGTGTCATCCGCCTTAATTATTTTTCTATGCAGATTAGATTTGATATCATACATGATGACATTAATACCCAAGACTGACATTCTTTAAACGCTATTAAATTTGACCTACTTTATTTGAAATGATTTGAATAGCAAATAGAGAAAGCATATTTTTATACATGACTGTGTACATAATTATGTCCATTTCTAATTATATGATGTTAAGACATTTTTTTGTTTGTTTAACAGCTACATTTCATGGGTTACCCTAAAATATATATTTATGTATTTTTCCGTAAAATATTTAGTGACGAAAAATAAAATACGGGACTCTTTCGAGGCCCCGTAATTGGAATGAGTACACTTTAAACCCTTTAACGAGGATCCATTGGAGGGCAAGCCTGGTGCCAACAGTCGCGGTAATTCCAGCTCCAACTTTTCCATTTTATTAAAACCATATCTCAGTATCATTCCTATTCAGTAATATATCTGAATTTGAAATGTTTGCAAATAAAACTACAAGTGAAAATCAATGTGATAAGAGGATCAAGGTTTTTACAATGTTTGAAGAATTTAATGACTTTTCCGACTCTGTGCGAAAAGTAAATGCAAATGCAATCACACAATTTTTTGTATGTTTGCACATAAATGAATTACCTCCCTTTATAATGTACCACAGATAGCAGATTATGGCAGTAACAATTCCACCAATACACAACACGACTGTGGTATGGTACCTATCAACAGTGTGGCAATGGAGAGTGATAGCTGCTAATCAAAATCTGTATCTTTAATGCGAATTTCAGTCAGCTATAAATAACAATACTAAGGGCTTTGTTTTTTTGGTGCACAGATAATACATTGTTTTATCGGTGGGTGTCTGAACACTGATAATGGTAAACAGGTAATGGGCAAAAAGTTTGGGATAAAGACAAACCATTCTCCTATTGATAATTGAGTTTACATTGGTTACATTCATGTCTATTTCAGGCAATTTATCTTGTATTATATACACTTATATTGTGTTTTTTATGACCTTCATACCTTCCCATGCACAGCATCAATACATTTGCTGGATGAATTTGATACTGTTTATTTGTTTGTTTTGAAGCAACAAGTGTGCAAACATAACAAGTAATTTAATTGGAGAGACTCCATGGAACAGTTAGGTTCCATTTTTCACATGGAGTATTTTTATGATGGCAGACACTCCATCCATGTTTCAAGCGGCTCCATGGTATAGGCTCCATCCATGTTTCAAGAGGCTCCATGGCAGAGGCTCGATCCATGTTTCAAGAGGCTCCGTGGTAGAGGCTCCATCCATTTTTCAAGAGGCACCATGGTAGAGGCTCCATCCATGTTTCAAGAGGCTCCATGGTAGAGGCTCCATCCATGTTTCAAGAGGCTCCATGATATAGGCTCCATCCATGTTTCAAGAGGCTCCATGGTAGAGACTCCATTCACGTTTTAAGAGGCTCCATGGTAGAGGCTCCATCCATGTTTCAAGAGGCTCCATCCACGTTTCAAGAGGCTCCATGGTGGGAAAAACTTCAACCTAGTTGGCCAAAATTTACATAATAGACAATTTAAAACCCCAGTGGGCATTGTATAGGTGTCATAATTTTACTTTGACATTTTTAAATATTGAATGTTGTTTATTATTTATTAAAAAAACTCTCCTACCTGGTGATGTTCTAGACCTCTTGGCTGCGCTTATATCTGTCTTTTGGCTTAAATTTCCACTTGTAAAAACTTATTTCTTATTGTGTGAAAGCCTTCATTAATATACAGTGTTATATAAAGGAGGGTATTTATCTTTTTTTTAGCAAGTATGTACCAGCCCTCAGGGTAATTGATTGCATCTTTTGATGGTGGGTCTCAAACTTAATGGAGCAAGAAATATTTGGTTACAAACAGTATGTTTATCAACTTTTATGCAGTAAGTAGAAAGTAAAAGGTGTTTTTTAAGCAAAACTTTAGCTGTTTAAACAGCTGTGCGAGGGAGGCATTATACAGAGAAAACTATTGTGGTGTAGAACCCTTAATTATTTTCCTCTATGTGTGTTACATGTATGTAAACATTCTAAAGATAATTATACGGCTTAGTTTTTGACAAACCTTCCATATTGGCACTATATAAGCCTATGGAGCATTCATTCAAGTCATCCACCAGGGCCCACGCCAGTCTGGGAGCATTCATTCAAGTCATCCACCAGGGCCCACGCCAGTCTGTTTTTTATTTGTTAGTATTACCTATCCTCCTACCTTAAAATATGACAAAAATGAAAAGAGGAAAAAAGAGTTGTGTTTCCAAAAAAGATTCCCCCCTCACCCCCTCGCCTCCTACTACAAACTATATGGCAACAGGTCAGATACAAATCTTGAGCAAATCCAAACACATCAAAATACACTTTTAAATCACAGTGGACAGTGAGCTATTTGTATTCAGAGGCCCAAGAATCAATAGAACATTGAACTGAACATTACTCATCAAACAAAATATGAAATGTGTCTGCTCCAATACACAAGCATTGTGGTAATACTTCCCCCAAGCCAAATATTTACTCATCAAACAAAATATGAAATCTGTCTGCTCCAATACACAAGCATTGTGGTAATACTTGCCCCAAGCCAAATATTATTGTCCTCTGTTATACTTACTGCAGAGCTTTCTTTGATAGTAGCATTTCCTGGCAGTCTTAGACTGAAAGCGTTATTATTAGGCAGGCTGTTATTAGGCAGATTCACTATCAAGGAATTGACACAAATCTGAGGCTCCCAATTCTTCGTTGATGATATGCGAAGTGTTGGCAGCCGTAATTTCGTCAATGCCAAAAATGCGATGGAAACATGTGTTTGAGCATCATATAGATTTATTTTTTTGCACTTATTGTACCAACTGTTTTGTTCTTTATTGCTGCCTGGGTAATATCAAAGCAGCCGAGCTACATCAAAATAATGCTTTGAAGGGTTACCCTTAGTACTGTAATAAGAATATGTTATCTAAGTAAAAAATTACCTTAAATGGTATGTAGTAAAATAGTCCATCTTTATTATTGAAAGTGTTGTAAAACTTGGCAAATGAAGAAAGTATTATCAAAATCCGACAATAAATAAAGAAAATATGATCATTTGAAAGTTGTTCTAAAGAGGACATGGGAGCCGCCATTTTGAAAACTATGACATCATTACCCATATATCGCATATTGACAGATATCATTTAAAGCAAAGAAAATCACAGTAAATGTTCCCATTTGCAATTTATCATAAATGTTACATCACCTCATTGTCAATGTCCCTTTGAATCATTTAAATGGTAGCTTGGACTCACATGCTTTAATATAAGCCCCTTTAAATGGTAGGGTGGAGCTTGGACTCACATGCTTTAATGTAGGTAGGATCGCAACAGCTATATAACAAATTCAGACCAGTCAGCCCAGACGAATCATAATCTGTAACATATAGAATTCTGGGGCAGACCTTTCATATATAATTCTGGGTCAGACCAATCATATAATTCAAGGGCAGACCAATTATTGAAATTCAGGGGCTGACCAACCAATTATTATTATTCAGTGGCAGATCCATTCATATATAATTCAGTGGCAGACCAATCATATTGAATTTAAGAGTAGATCAATTATCTAGTATTCAGGGGCAGACCAATCATATTGAATTTAAGAGTAGATCAATTATATATTATTCAGTGTATATATTATTCAGTGGTAGACAAATCATATATAATTCAGGGGCAGACCAATCATATTGAATTAAGGGGAAGACCAATCATATATAATTCAGGGGAAGACCAATCATATATAATTCACGGGCAGACCAATCATATATGATTCAGGGCAGACCAATCATGTATAATTCAGTGGAAAGACCAGTCATATTGACTTCAGGGGCAGAAAAATTATATAGACCAATCATATATAATTCAGAGGCAGACCAATCATATATAATTCAGGGGCAGACCAATAAAATGAATTCAGGGGCAGATCAATCATATTGAATTCAAGAGTAGATATATATTATTCATGGGTAGACCAAACATATAATTCTGAGGCAGACCAATCATATAATTCAGGGGCAAACCAATTACTATTATTCAGAGGCAGACCAATTATTATTATTCAGAGGCAGACCAATTATTACTATTCAGGGGCAGACTTATCATATATGTTTTTCGGGGCAGACCAATAACATACAGAATTCAGGGGCAGACCAATCAAATATAATTCAGGAGCAGACCAATAACATATATAATTCAGGGACAGGGACAGACCAATTCAATATAATTCAGGGACAGACAGGGGCAGACCAATTATATATATATATATATAATTCTGAGGCAGATCAACCATAAATAATTCAGGGGCTGACCAATCTCATGCACCTATTCTATGCAACTTGCCATAAACACTATTTTATGAGGAATTTTCAGAATGTATTTCGGCTATACTGTCACGGACTATTAATCCATTATTCTTCAATAGAAGAAAACATCTATTCCTGTAAACATCTGTATTCCTGTAGTCACTGCCAGTGGTTTTTGAGAGAGATTTTGTCTGAATGGTGTTTTACATCGTTTTTAGCACATGTTAGGTCATAATTTATGATGGTCGGTTAAGACTTAGGACCAGTATTGTATACCTTCCGCCACCCATAAGAATCAACACTTTCTCACTTACAGGTTACACTCCCACTGGGTATTCGAACTCGTAGCGGTGAGATGTTTTTCATCAGCATTCCTGAGATGTGAGCTTTGAGCAAGAACTGAGCAGACTAACGGTAATGTTTAGCATTAATGGGTTTATAACTCTATATCAATGTGATTTAAACCCCAATAAGCTCGACTTTAAACATCCTTTTTATTACTTGGAAAAATCTCGCTGCATGATATTAAAGATAGATGATACATCCCAATAAAACTGCTATAATTATTATGTTTAAGTTCATTGCCCAATTTACCTATTCATTTTTGGTACATCATAATTGGTACATCACTTTTCTATTTTAAGAATCAAAATGTTCTATTTTAAGAATCTATCAGCGTAGTCAACCATACAGAGCACAGCACCTGCAAACAAAAGTACATCCCCATGTTACCACTATGGAAACTGAAAGTAGAAACACACCAAGTACACTTACCATAAGATATGGGTGATACTGGGAGTGAGATCCTGCTTTTACTTGTTTTATCATGTTTTTTTCTCCACCAAAAATAATCCTAGTCTCACTTTGACACACAGTCCATAAAGATCTTATACTCTATCCTCCCCGACACAAATATTTGCCTCAAGTAAAGCGTAATCCACCTTCAGTACAAGTACAGTAAATTATACACGGTGATAACAATAATGGTATTCCCTCCACAAAAGTGAACACCCTGAGGAGACTGTCATACAGGACATACCACTATAAGTAGGTGTCGGTGAACAAACTTTAATATTAATCGCAATTTATCTATCATACTCCGCCTTACACAAAGGCAATATTACACAAAGGCAATATCATATTATATACATATACACAATACAGTCCAGGGCTACACTATCAATTAAATGTTACTATTGTATATGATGATTATTTAAGCCACGTTTGCCATTTGACAATAAAATCCAACGCACTTTAGTCTCATGTACCAAATCTGATTTTTAATTTTTTATTTTATAATTTCTCAACCCAACCTAATCAAATCCCACATCTAATGAATTATTCATTGCCATAAATACTGTGGAGATATTGAATTTATACAGCTATGGCTCCCAGTAAATGTATATAACAGGCCTAAGCGTAGCGTAAAATTATAATCATATTCACGATTTTTCTGCAAGATTTAGTTTTCCTTTGGGAATATACAGATCCAATTCAGAGAATGTATGGTATTATAATACTATCTATAGAAAAGAAACCCGAAAAGGTCCATGAATCAACTCACGCCAACAGAAATGAAGAGTTTATATATTTGATTCTTTCGACCGACCGCAATATGATATTGCAATATGATATCGTATAAAATCTACCTGCCAGGCTTAACAATAGCCTCGAAAGACCAGGGACGTACACTTAATGTGTAATTTTAAACATACATATAAAACCATCAAGCCGAGAGAGCTTCCATTATTAATCAAAATTGGGAAATTTATCACGTCTTTAGAATAAGGATTCACAATACAAGGTACACAATACACCACAAAGAGAGGGTCTTCAATCAGAAATAAAAGATATAAAATCTAGAAAAGTGAAAATCTTACACCATTACGATGATTATTATTATCTTGTGAAGCAGATGACATAGCAGAAGACTTTTCAATACTGCAATGTACATGAAATTGGCAGGAGAGATGTACAGCATTTTTACAATGACCCCATGCTAAAATCTGAATTATAAACAAACCAATACTTGCCAGATAAAGATAAAAGAATAACACTAGCAACAACAGTCCCAATAACATGTCAACAAAAGTGAAAAATTGGAATTAAAACAAATCCCGTACATACAAAGTCGCAATTAAAACAAATCCATTACACAAACAACAGTCATTGATCTTTTAGTAATAAGAATAACAAAATTTGAAAGAAAATTGTTGAAAGTGGATTAAATGCAAAATAAATAGGAATAGAAAATAATAAAACGGGCACATATCGCAAGGGTAGTAAATATGCCATATCCCATCAAACCCTTGAAGGTTACTGCACTGGAATAGGTTGTTATCAATATTATTCCTTCAATATCATTCTCAACAAATATCGCATTTCCTGGGGTATAAATCCCACCTAAACTTTAGAACAAATATTTGGATTTTTTTTTTGTCCGAATTTAGCTTTTTCTGAATTTACTGTAGTGTCAGACGTGATTTTGGTACATTTGAGTTTGAGAAGCAATTTATGTTCTTAACCATTCACAGTTTCCAAAAAGAAGTTTTGAAAATGTTAATTCCCGATATGGTTATTTTCTAAATACCCAGTAATATATATATAAAACATGTATACAAATTCCATCCTTGCCAGCAACTCACCCGGATTTGAAGAGGAAAAGAAAGTTATGAAAAATTATGCGTTTTGTACTCTGACAAATACGGTTTGTGCAAACTATTGCATGCAAAAAAAAAGAAATGTCTAAATTTTTAAAAATCTAAACAATGGAAAGTTTGGATTTTTAAAGTAGCTATCCTGCCAACAACAGCCAGAGGTACATATATATATATATATATATATAACTTGTATAATATAATAAATAATATATATAAATTGTCCAACTCTGCAGACACAATATAAACGGCTTTATAAACCAGCCAGGCCAAAGTCCAAAACTGCAGCATCGAATTAAGAGTTACCAACTCATAATTAATTTTACGCATATTCAGTCATGGGTATTTTAAGAATCTATTAATAAACCTATACTTTTAATCCTCGTATATACATTACCATCTGGATAGTTTTGTAAAATTTGCCATTATCTGGTGGGTTAGGGCCTTTAAATGTTTTTACACAAAATCTAACGCTTAACAACCAAAAAACTCCCATTTTGTATCAAACTCTTTTATTTTGTAAAATCATCACTGTTTTCATTTCCAACTATTTTCAAAGTTGACTAATTTCTGAGTATAATAAAACCACACATTTCATATGCAGTTACCTGGAATACTGAATATAAAACGTAAAATGTACAGGAGATGAATTATATGTTAACAAATGCAGAAATCCTAAGATTTATGGCACAGATGGTGTGTATATATATATATACATGTTTGATATAGGGCTCTTTCAAATCTCCAGAAAACAATTTACAGTAACAAATGGCCATATGTACAAAATAGATGATGACTGATGACGCCCCACCATCACCACGACAATCATCATCACCGTCAGATGGCAGGCAATCGGTTTTATCATGTTATAAAGCCATTCATTTTTATAATTAATCATATTGTTTTTGCTGTCGACTCCCATAATTGGTGTTTTTCATTTTAAATTAATGAAAAGTTGCCTTTGACCTTGAGGTAATCGAGGCAAAACATCTACCATAACTATGGCGTTCTAAACATCTACCATAACTATGGCGTTCTAAACATCTATCATAACTATGGCGTTCTAAACATCTACCATAATGGCGTTCTAAACATCTACCATAACTATGGCGTTCTAAACATCAATTCTACCATAACTATGGCGTTCTAAACAAATTGGAAGAGTTTAAAACCAAAACCTTCTGGTGTATTTACACACAATTTTTTTTATAATGATTCTGTACTATGTCATATTATCCACAAGTAATAAAAAAAAATAGTAAATGATTGTTTTTAAATAGATCTAAATTAATTAAACATATAAAAGAAAAAAGACATTTAAGAAAGATATATATAAAGAAAACTTACAGATAGATATGGGTGATACAAGAGGGACGACAAGCCACCAGGAGTTTCAGTGCGAATTTTCATCTCTGCGCAAACGTCACCCGAATAATACATTCCAACACGAACGAGCAACTATAAATCCAGTTAAAACTGTCCAGCATCTTATGCTTCAAAAAAGGTTCAAGAAAACTCGGAATTCTCTGAATTCCCTGAGGCGATTGGTTGGTCAAAATACTAGCACCAAAATGTGAGAAAGTCACACAAACCTGTTATGCTAATGAAATCAAATGTCTTCCCTGGGGCTGTGAAATCTCACACCAACCATGCACGCAAACCATGTATGGACGTCAATACACCAATAAACATATAATGTAATCAAACAATCAAATCCAAACAGTCCTCCTGGTTAATTCCATTAACCTAATTTCTTAATTCTCCACTCAATAAATAGGTAGAATCCAGAAGTGTATCAAGACTTCATCCCCATTTCCACTTCTGTATATCACTTCTTGTTGTTGCTTGCACGAGCACGTATAACCTCATATTCTTATTTCCTCGTCAATAGAAGATCACGGTAATTCTACAAGTTGAAGCAATTCTGCTGCGTCAATGACAACGACATTTATTCTAGCAGACGATATTTACTAATACAGGTTACTGTCATAAACCTAAAAATTAACCTCAAAGATAATGTTTGTTCAATACTACGTATTTTTTTCATCCAGTTTTCTACGCCTTTACAAACAAAATTATATTTAAAAACCCGTGTTTACCTCTCCATCATTTTATAATGACATTTTCTTAAATTCAACACAATACCGCAAGCATTCAAACATGTTTTCTTTACATTTCACCTCGGCGAACAAATTTATATGGAAGATAAATAAAAGCACACCGTTGATAAAAAACGGCAATTAAAGTAGAATAGATGATACGAGTTCAATAGAATACCCGTAACAATAAAGTGACATTGTACGAGGAATATAGAGGCCCAAAGTGGCACATTACAGCGATGGCGTAATATCTGATAGACTATTGATTGCATCCCATCAGATGTAACTCTCGAATCATAACTCCGTAACTTTGTTACATCTGAGGCATTCTGTGACTTCAAGACAGACGTTTATGTCAGTCTACAATTAATATTTGTGGTAAAAGTTGTGGTACTAATTCTTGTACTTTTAAGTTGTGTTACTGTATCATCTAACATGACATACAAATTTCATTCTCTCCATGCAGTATTCCAGGTGTGGATCAAGGGCTGGGAGAGCAACCTAACTTACCCCTACTTTGCACTTTTCAACTTATAAATCCCCTTTTCTACCAGAAGGAAGTATCAACCTTAAAGGATTATAGGTTTGCTCGATGTTCTCTCCTTCCGTCCTTCCAACTAACGAAGTTGTTTCCGCTCAATAACTTTTTCTTCAGTGATTTTCAAGAAATTTTACCTCAAAGAGCGACTCATCAGGAAAGGAAGGCTGGCATTGTTATTTGGGTCATTTGGCCAAAGGTCAAGGTCATTTTTACTATAATTTGTAAATTGGTTTCCGCTCAATTACTTTAGTTCCCTAAAGCGATTTTAACGAAACTTCACCACATGGTGCAGCTAATGAAAAGGAATGTTGGGATTGTAAGTCGATTAATTTGATCAAAGGTCAAGGTCACTGTTACTATAAATAGAAAATTGGTTTCTGCTCAATAACTTCAGTTTCGTTTGAGGGGTTTTAGTGAAACTTCACCACAAGGTGCAGATCATGGAAAGGAAGCTTGGAATTTTTATTCTGGTAATTTGATCAATGGCCAAGGTCACTACAAATAGAAAATTGGTTTTCGCTCATTAACTGTACTTTCCCTTGACGGATTATAACGAAACCACCAAAAGGGGTGGCTCATGGAAAGGAAGCTCTGGATTATTAGGGTCAAGGGTCAGGTCACTGTTACTATAAATAGAAAATTGGTTTTAGTATTATATTCGTAAATTATCTTAATTGCTATAAAGGGGCATGTGCATTGGTAGTGGTGTTTAACTCAATGAATTTGCTTGATTCTTCGGTGGATTCTATACCCACACTAAAATCATCCTGGATATGTGTCTAACACCAAATTGGTCTATAATCAATTAACTATAATGAAAGCAAATAAGACATAATGGTGAGCATTAGTATGACTTCCTGGAACTAGGTGTGATGCCAGCTGGAGACAAACACTGGAACTCCTTTATTCTGTACTTGTTTCACTCAGTTTCTATGGGAAGTAAATTTTGCAGATAAATATAAATAATTGCACTTTTATATAAATTCCTACATCTGTCAAGGCAGAATAAATAGTTTGTTGTTTATGTCATGTCATGTCATGTCATGGGCAGATCCAAAGTGGGCTTACCTGGCACGCACATTAACACATCATAAATCAAAAAATCTAAACGATCAAAACTGTTTCAAACACTTCCCTCTAAAATCAATAATTTGCTGTAAAAAAAAAAACAGTTACAAAAAAACATTTTAAGCAGATAACCACTTAACCTAGACAGCCAGTGTGAGTGAGAGCAGGGAAAAGTGCAGGAGAATTGTGATAATAGAATTTCCAATTAGTACTCACAATATGTCTATTGTCCTTCAACATTGTCTATTGTGGTTCAGCAAATATGTGATAATGAAAGTAAACAGATCTGGTATAGTAAACAGGTTGGGTGTAAATGGATCTGGCGTATCTGCTGTTACAATATCAGGTCTGGTGTATCTACTGTTACAATATCAGGTCTGGTGTATCTGCTGTTACAATATCAGATTTGGTGTTTCTACCGTTACAATATCAGGTCTGGTGTATCTACTGTTACAATATCAGATTTGGTGTATCTGCTGTTACAATATCAGATTTGGTGTATCTACTGTTACAATATCAGGTCTGGTGCATCTACTGTTACAATATCAGATTTGGTGTATCTACCGTTACAATATCAGGTCTGGTGTATCTACTGTTACATATCAGGTCTGGTGTATCTACTGTTACAATATCAGGTCTGGTGTATCTACTGTTACAATATCAGGTCTGGTGTATCTACCGTTACAATATCAGGTCTGGTGTATCTACCATTACAATATCAGGTCTGGTGTATCTACTATTACAATATCAGATTTGGTGTATCTACTGTTACAATATCAGGTCTGGTGTATCTGCTGTTACAATATCAGATTTGGTGTATCTACCGTTACAATATCAGGTCTGGTGTATCTACATTACAATATCAGGTCTGGTGTATCTACCGTTACAATATCAGGTCTGGTGTATCTACGTTACAATATCAGGTCTGGTGTATCTACTGTTACAATATCAGGTCTGGTGTATCTACTGTTATAACAGGTCCGGTGTATTGATTCAGGGGCAAGCAGTTTATGATCTTGACCTTGAGAATTTACAGGTCCATTGTCTTTGACAAAAGAAGCTGGATAATTAAGCTGCCATAGCTAGTGACCACTGCCATTTAAGTATTGTTTCTAACATTAGAGTGACATTGACCTTTTTTAATTTGCGTATGTTCTACCAAATTATATAGAGAGACCTTGACCTTAGACGTAATCTTATGCTCTTCCAAAGTTGCAAAACAACTGTTTAACTGCTTCATATACCATGGACACCTAGAGAAGAATTAGGCTATGACCTTGACCTTTACATTATACAAAGCCTAAGTCATAAATCTCCTAGAATTATTTCCTGGTATTGCCATCATTCAGCATTGAGGAAGAATAGACTTAAATACGGCTCATTATTCACAGGAAATTCTGGATCTGTAAATATTCTGATAATTGACAAAAGTATTTTGTCGACAACATACGTAACAATTTGTTGTAACTAATGAGTCTACGCCATTACATTATAGTAGGTTTAAACTAGCCTAGCCGCAGTAGACGGTGGAAACAGATCACGCAGCTATATCTGTGCCACTATCCGCCAATGACGATGTGTAGGGGTGCTATGTATGGGCAAACCTGACACACGCCTCAATGAGTGGGTTCTTGCGGAGGTGAAACCCAGAGCCCCAGAATTAATCAGCGTTAGACAACGATGAATAAATACATCAAAGATTGCAGTTTTAAGCATTAATTTCCAAGCTGCCATCGGCAAGATATCACATACTATTAAAAGTATATAAAATACCATAAGTCTTATAATTAACAACAATGTGGAAAATGGATAAAATTAATATTGTATTAAAGATCAGATATTATGGAAATAAGTTCCCCTGCCGTTGTCCTCATTAGCAAAAAAATATATAATTAAGTCCAAGCCAAGTTACTATTGAACTGTGAAACACAGTTTATACATGTAAAGCCCTTTTTAATCATCCCTGACAACATTTCTATGTCTTCCCTGCAGTAATCATTACCCACAATTCCTCATCTGATTTTTATGAAATGTAATACTTGCAGGATGCAATTGGATGCTGAGACTTCCTTAATATGATGCACTGATTTTAGTGACACCTTTATGACTGCATGGATTGTTTCCAAGTCACTTTGTTGACACCTTTCTGTCTGCACGAATCCTGTTGGATGTTCAAAGGTTTGGTGCACAATATCCAGGGGCGTAGCTGTGCCTAATTCAGTGTGTAGGCACAAGGTCTAGTGGTGTCCGTGGGCATGCTCCCCCATAATTCTTTTTTTAGAAGGAAGGCAAATCCTGCATTGTGGCGGGTTTTTAAGCAGCAAACAATATGTTTTTAACCCGCGATTTCTTTTTTAATCTGCGATTTCGCAACTAAAAAAAACCATCAGGACAAAATGAAATAACATATATTAATATGAATATTTGCTTTCTGAAAATCTTTCAAAATCTTTCACAATCAAAGTGTGTTTGGTTCCAAAACACCGCGAGCGAAAACAGTTAGACTATTGTTTTCTGAAAAGACCACGAGTAAAAACTGATATGAGCTGAACATACCCCTCCACCCACTACCCCACTCAGTTTTTATTGCATTTCTGGCATTTTTTTTTTTGATTTCTGAGGAAAATGTGTAGGCATGTGCCTACAGTGCCTACAGTGCCTATAGGCAGCTACGCCACTGAATTATCAAGAAAATTAATGCACAATGAGATTGGCCAATCTGATCCTTTTTCTATATGGATTATTTGAAATGTTGCAAATGTTTTTTTCCATGAAACTGAGATAGACTGGAATTCGACAATTTTAATACTCAGTGGTTAGTTTATTCAGCATCAATTGTTTGTATTCCATTCCACTGGATGCTATTTATTTTAACAAATATTGTAACTATTGCTTGCAACTTGAAACACAGTCATAACAATGGGCAGTTACGAAAACCATTACGAAGACGGGCTGTCACCTAATAAACCATTATGCCAAGCTGGTTTAATTAACTCATAAATGACTGGACGGTCATTATTACTCACGGTGGTCACTGTTTTATTAGGTTGACCACCGAGGTGTAAAACTGGTGTGAAACAGACATGTGTACAAATAAAGTCATAATTGGTTACAGCATACATCAATAATACTATATGTTATAGATAATTGGTTATTCATAATTAATCAGATTTCTTAATTAATTGTTATCAGATATCTGATATTATATTGGCACCATTTGTTCATTAAATTTATTAATTATTTGTTCAACGAAAGGTAAGTTATACTCTGTTTAAACTAGAATGATAATTACCTCCCTTTACCACGTATTAACATTTTTGGAAAGGGGGGTGTTTATTTGAGACCAAAAAAACATATTTAACTTTTAAATCAGACATTATTTAAAGACTTTCTTTACCAAGAAAACCATGTCAATCAATAAATTAATGCATCTGATTTTAAGTTTTATAGTGATTTTGAGTGTTCCATTGTGAATGAAACAGATTAACTTACATCTTTTGATAAGTTTTACACAAATTGTTTCTGAAAAAATCTTGGGGATGGGGAGAGGATTGTGTCAATATACTCCCAGGTATGAGTCTATTTGATAGCAAGAATATGGCAGGTTCATGGATTCCACTCTCTCTGGGGCAACCCCAAATATATAAAACAACGTGTTGATGAGATGTTAATCTATTTGGTTTAATTCAGTTATTGCATACTTTTGATTTAACATTTTGAGGCTATTTATATACGTAGTTAGGAATTATGAGAAACAGTCTCATGATATCATGAATCATGACCAAATATGGATGAACTACATGAAATTTTAATATTTCTGTCAAGTTTTATCACATTCACTCAGTCTATCTCGGCAGTAAGTCGCCATTTTAATTGTTAAACATAAGTGCATAACAAATATTTATAAAAAGAAAAGTAAACAAGCAAATATTGACCCAGTATGTGGAATTTAGCACTTTGGTATAGAGAGCAGACTTAGAAAGGAGATGGGAGATGTTTGGACATCATTAAACACACGTTGGTCTGCTCTGACTGTCAAGTTCTCCCATTTTAGTGAGATTTTCATTACAATTATTTTTTTTTAAATAAGAAAGTGGCCACCAAGTACGTGCCTATAATGGTTAAAAGCTGAACTCTGAAAACTTGGTATAAATATTTCTAAGCGTTTTGTTGGGTTGATACTAAACACATATTAAGGGCTTCTGACTTATCTGGTATGGCCAAAGCCTGAGTGAACTTATAGACAGGAAAATCATTGTAAAATAGACAAGAGGCCATCACAGACATTAAGACTCCCTGCTATTTATAAATTCTGAACACAAACTGTTGCCGCTTCACTGTGACCTTTACCTTGTAATATTGATATATAGTATTTAAAGTTGAAGAAATTAAAGGGACACACGGCAATCTTGATTTTTTAAAAACTCACGGCGTCCCGTTAGTTTTTCTCTTCACTTGCATTTGTTCAATCATTAATAGTAATTGTTAGAATAGTTCAAAGCAAATTATTTTTACATATTACTGACTTTTTATAATAGTTCATCAACAATAAATTATATTTAAAAATTTGGTGAAATAGTGAAGAAAAATGAAATCTCAATTTTTTATTTAATCATATGCAAGCAGTTTTAAAGTCAAAATGA
This sequence comes from Cyrtodaria siliqua, assembly GCA_037043455.1. NCBI lineage: Eukaryota > Metazoa > Mollusca > Bivalvia > Adapedonta > Hiatellidae > Cyrtodaria > Cyrtodaria siliqua. Next base: position 134,848 of record JAWPHD010002011.1, on the reverse strand, counting down.
TGCAGGATAAGTAAATTGAGGAGCAAATTTTAATGTTTGAATAAAACTCAAGATTGCCATGTGTCCCTTTAAACAGCTATAGAGAACATTGTTTGCATTCAGTTTTTCAGTGCCTTTGAACCAAGACTGTGACCTTAAATTTGACCCCTACCATTTGATATTGGTATAGAAGATGGACTTGTGTCAATGTCTACTAAGTTTGATGAAGAAATGAAGGAAAACAAATTGGTACAGATTTTGCAGAAGTTTTTGATAATTATAACCTAGATTGGACCACCACTAAAAAATCGACCATCAAACATACCCTAAAATGTGCTGAAAGTTAAACACCAAACAAATGAACTGCTTCAGCAACAGGACATGATTTCATTCAGAATTATGACACTGGATTATATCTAATTTGGAGTACAGTTTTGTGAGGATGTCAAACTAAATATGATATAATAAAATAATATAACTGAAAATTGTGACAATTCAATTTTTAATGCAACCCCGCTGCTTCTAAATAACGCTTGGAACAATCCCAATCATGGCTTCTGATCTGAGACTAAGTGGCCATTATCTTAACAATTTCTGCATGGCTTAAAGTGCTTTAATGAAAATAAACACAGTACTCCAGTCTCAAGCTCATCAATAAATTCTCCATACAATTGATGAGGGGACATCATTCTAGGTTGCAACCTTACTGCGTCCAGATTTTAAAATGAGCATATAAAATTAATTTTAAAGAATTGGCTAATGAGATACTAAGCACCTTTAATGGGGTGTATAGTTAAAATAAATAAAAGTTTCCAGGAATATATAAACTTTCTTTATTTTACATAGATTACGAAACTGCAAATCACTCTCAATGGCATGGATGACATTGTTTGCATGGTCGTGATGTGGGAAGAAACCCATGTCTCTGAGTGTGTGACCTCTCGGGAATTGATAAACTTTATTGATTACAAATTATTCAAATCACCGTCAATGGTGCCGATGACAGTGTTCGCGTGATCTCGATATGAAAAGGGAGGTAATTTTAATTGTTTAAAACTTTGGTTCGTTATTGCATTATAATGACAAGGTTAGTATCCATTGGTTGAAGCGTTTTTTATAACTGTTATTTAGTGATGTTTAACCATTTTCTTTATCATACTGGTATGTAATACACTGTTTTAACTAAATGGGAGATAACTCTGATACTTACATGGATCACAACTAATTAGTCGAGAGATCACCCTATGTCATGTAAATGTTTTTATAATTCTTCACATTATTAAATAGCATTCAATTTCTTTAAGCTAAATGTACATAAATACTTGCTAACTTATTTTTTTTCCAGTATATTATCAGTGCTCCAGATAAGATGCATATCTACGTAAATAACAGTTTTATTTTTAATGCGTTTTTGGTGAAAAAACTAATACCTACAAAAACATGCCAATAAATATTGAGAACCAAATTTCCGCGTACACACTTAATATTTTAGACAAATAGAGTGCGCCCAGTCATACTCAATAGATGCTTATTGAAGTTTGAGGTACTGAATGACAATCAAGTGCTTCCATTAAAGTTTTACTAGTAGATGCTTGCAATAAAAAGAAATGGCTTTTTTGTCAGCTTTTTGACACAATATGCCATAAGAGGAAGGGAAAATATACAATATTTTTTATGGGAATGACTGAGGAGTAAACATTTTACATTAATACTTTGTCCAAAACTTGTTTTTAAGAATACGTATTTGTAAATATAAATATGTAATGTTTTGTTTTTTTCATGCGTACGACACGCATAAAAGCTTATCTGGAGCACTGTATTAAATTTGTTAAGAATCTAATATATTTAAAAAGTTAGTTTTAGTAAACTGCCTTTAAAATAATGTTGAAGACTCATCAATAAACTAATAGTTTCGTTTCTTGCATCCTCTGCAGCTTGCGTCTTTTCCAATCATTCTGCAAGTATTTAGTGACCAGGAAAACTATTTCAAGCATGTGCTTTGATATTGGGCTTCATTAAATAGCAATTCTACGTCAATTTCGATGAATAACGGAATTCTATTAAAAGCCCAATTGGGACTGGATACAGTCGTTTTTTTAATAATGTTTCTTGGGGAAATTCACTGGTTTATTCTACTATTACACAACCAGGCAAATTAAGCAAGCAGTGGTATAGTGTGTTTTTATGCTACAGTTAAAACGTTTCGACTTTCATGCGGAAACCATAAATATAATCAATTGTCTGCTGCATAAAGACTGAATATTCTGAAAACTATGTATAACTAAGTTAAGTGGCTACTTACTCTCCCTTGTCAGATGTTTTCTGGCTACTTACTCTCCCTTGTCAGATGTTTTCTGGCTACTTACTCTCCCTTGTCATATGCTTTCTGGCTACTTACTCTCCCTTGTCAGATGCTTTCTGGCTACTTACTCTCCCTTGTCAGATGCTTTCTGGCTACTTACTCTCCCTTGTCAAATGCTTTCTGGCTACTTACTCTCCCTTGTCAAATGCTTTCTGGCTACTTACTCTCCCTTGTCAAATGCTTTCTGGCTACTTACTCTCCCTTGTCAGATGTTTTCTGGCTACTTACTCTCCCTTGTCAGATGTTTTCTGGCTACTTACTCTCCCTTGTCAGATGTTTTAATAACAAGGTTATTATACTCCAAAGGGAAGATGTACTATGCAGGTGGTTTATATTTTGTATTATTTTACATAATAGCTTTTGACTTTGCACAAATCAATTACTAACCCACTGCATCAATGACGTCTGATGTTCTGAGGCAAAGAAAAAGTCATTTGTATAGATATTTATGTGTAGGAAGTATGATGTAGATTGCTCGTTTGTTTGTATGGAGTTTAATGTAAGTCTCCAGCTCATTTTTGGCTATGTATGACATCAATCTTAGTGGTAGGGGCAGACCACCCACTTATTCCTGGGTAGCCCAGTACTGTATACCTCCACCCATTCGTAAGAATGAACACTTTTTCACGTATGAAGTATTAAGTGTGTAGCATTTATCGGTGATTTAGAAACGAAATGAAACAGATTAACCAGAATCAATAGAGTAAAAAGTAGGTCATGGTCACTTGGTCAGTCACCTTGACCCAGAAAAGGATATAATGAAAGATCTTACTAGAATCAATGTAAACAGTAAACAGTAATTATGTCAGTCACTTGAATGTATAAATGTATCGTTGTATGACGTTTGAAGAGTGGATGGCTATCAGTGACTTTAAAGAGAATATTTATGAGAAAAAATGAAGTGTAAAGAAAGGGTTGTTCGCAGTGACTTACTTTTGGTTGCAATGTATAGTACTTGTCTAGATGTATACTACTCAAAATTTGCTAAGGATCACCCTACTCGCCGGATCTTAGTCTGTGTGACCCTTTTCTGTTTGCCAAGCTGAAAAAGATGCTCGCTGGACATCGTTATAACTCGAGAAGTGCCATTGGCAGTGCGGTACATCAGTGTCAAGGGTATACCAAGGGGAGACTACTCTGCGGCTTTCCGGTCATGGATATCTCGTTTAAAAAAGTGTATTTTTGTTAAGGGCGAATGCTTTGAAGGATTAAATAGAATATTTGTCCATAAACATGTTATGTTTTATTTTACGAGGCCAGTTTCAAGACTTTTTGAATGCCCCTGGTAGGAACAGGGTTAAGGAAAAACTTTAAAAAGAATCAATGAGTACAAAACAGGTCAAAGTCGACGACCTTCTGTTGGTCGAAATCAGGGAGTAAGTATATATGTATAGTTACTCCCTGTCGAAATGTACAAACTCACCTAGATGTATCTTTGAATGAAGACTGACGCATGTAGTGCTATCGTGATGCATGTAGGGCTATCGTAATGTAGAAACTGAGTTAATGAAAAAACTATAACCAGAATCAATGAATACAAAGTAGGTCAAGGTCGATAATGGTAACCTATTTTTGGTCAGAAGGTACAATACTCATCTAGATGTATCTGTGAATGAAGTCTGAAGAGTGTACAGGGCTTTCTTGCATAGCGGACAAGGATATCTGTCATTTTACCGGGGCTAGATATTTCCATCTCACCCTAGGGTCGAGATAAAATTCACGCGAGCCAACAACCGGTATGCCGGAAAACATGCAAAATGTTAGTAGCTGGCGGCGTCAATGCACAACATGTCTCTGATATACAAGAAAAATAATCTATCATGGGTATTCGGTTCAGATAGGGAATTCCAACCCTCGGTATACTGTTTTAATCGGAACCTCGGCAGAGCCTCGGTTCCAATAAAAACACGTATACCTCGGGTTGGAATTCCCTATCTTCACCGGATACCCATGTAAGATTCTTATAATCTCTAACTTGCAAACGGAGCTTTTGGTAAACCTGTCCAAGCTGTGATGTACACATGTTACACAATGTAGGGACGAGGGAAACACGTTATGCGCTCTCAACAATCATGGTGAAAGGCATAAAAAGTGGAAAATAAAAAAATATGGCAAGAAATTTGTTATTATAGATGTGACGATTCGAACAAAACATATAGAGTTTATTTAACTGCGGGGATGGATTATAGGGAAATCCTTCAGGAGATGGTCGACGTGTGGTTCTTATCACGAACAAGCATATGTGAGTAAGTGAAAAAACAAAACACGCCTACCATCGAGTGAAGGATTTCCTTATAATCGAACACAGCAGTTAATCTGTTTATTAAATCAGTTTATGCATAATTTAACCGAAATTATTCACTTTATTGTCGACGTCAGCAACACATTATTGACATCCTAACTCAACGTCGCAGTTAGTTTTTTGTTCGGAGTTAGTTATTTAGTGATTATGAATATCCATTCACTGATAAAAATGTAATAAATCAGTGTTACTCTGAATGTTATATTCTTGAATTATATACTGCTGTACAACTTTTACACATTAGAGCGCATTTATTAAGTGAAAAAAATGAATATATATATAATCCTACCTACCTATCATAAATTTTGTTTAAAAGAATTAACCGCTAACCATTTTTTAATTTTATTTGGCCTGAGCCGACCTGAGACTAGACACACCGAAATGCACTCCAGAATCCATAAACATAATAAAAGCTAACAAGGTTTGTGATATGCACCAGCATGTACAGATACAATAACACTTCAAAATCTACAAATATTCACACAAATAATCTAAAACTTGAAAGCGCAAGGTTTTGTTCCAAAGTTAAACCCCTTACAATTCTTTATGCCCCTAATGTGAGACTTTTATGCCAAAAGAATGGTGGAGTTCATCCAGAGATTTGGCAGCTTATGATACGGATTTGCGGGAATTTGCACTTTATTGCAAAATCTCTAGTTTTTATTACTTTTAGGTATTAGTGTGAAATCACACATCGACCACCTTTTGTCTGTAATCGATATCACATAAACTGACTAGCATTGCAGAAAACTGACATTTGGCAATGTAGGAGCCAGGGTGGATCAGCGGATGACTGGTTCAAGTCTCGCAGGTGTCACTGGGTTTCTGGCTGTGTACGGAGACAAGAAAATATCCTCAGCCTCTTCCCACGAATGGGATGGTCCCTGCACCAAACACTGACTGAGAAACTTTGTTTTCTAATTGCAAAGTGATGATTAAAATAGTCACTTGAAGACATGGCAATTAAATTATTTTTTTGGCAATTGCAATTTTCAGTGTACTTGCAATATATATATATATATATATATATATACATTTTTTTTTAAAATGGTGAATGATAATTTTGTCCCGACTTCTTTATACTTTAAAACTAAATAGTGTACTTTCTCGGTAAATGTCATTTGTCAGGCCTTCTTGTCTTTGTCAACTGTCATTTAATCCCATTTCAAACAAGATAGGATGCTAGCATCCAGTATTTAAATTACAAATTGTGTTTAGATTACAATGTTTGAAGAAAAACATTAAATATTTGCAGTGTGTCTTATTGCCATTGAACACCACCAGTCTGTGATATTTATGCCTATTTAATACGCAGATGTCATAAAGAAATCAATTCATGCAACAGTAGCCTAAAACTGATCCTTTTTCCTGAATTCCTAAAATAACCATTGGTGCAAGAATATATCTTGCCATGATATTATAGGAATAGAAGTACCATTTATTATGCCTGCGTGGCTATCATGTGCTGTGGCTATAGCACGTGGTGATGGAAAATGTGAGATATTGCTACATCTAGTTAGTAACTCCATCAAAAGTGCAATCATGACCGGTGTATATTTACAGGGGATTTTTGAACTATTCTCAAACATGTTTTATTTAAAAGAGCTCTAAAAACATTGGGAAAAAAAACGAATTATCAAAATACCATAGAAAATACAGAAGATAATGACAGTGATGACCTCATCCAGCATTTTTACCATATGTGGCATATTAATAAATTATATCCAATTTCTTTTCTTGTAGAAATCCCCTACTAAAATATCATTCTGTTTGTTTTGTTTTTGTCTTAAAATACACATAAAACGCTAAGAATTAAACATTATTGTCTGAAGTTATTACCCAGTTTACATCAGTGTCACCTGATATGCGGTTTATGCAAGTGTATGGGATTTGATTTACCATTATAAGTCGCCCTGATGATAACCGAGATATTGCTCAAATAGCAGCATCTAGTCCCAGACCACCAACAGTTCAACATTCGGCTTTGAACTTTCCTCCTTCCTTATTTTTAACTTTTACCATAGATCTACATAATCCAGATTCGAAACATGTCGTAAATCCAATTTATCCGCCGAAAAATAATTTACCCATGAATACTTGCGCGTACAGGTAAGGGTTTTTCGCACATGCGCGTTGTGCTAAGTTACGCACCGTCTTACGAATTGATCAAATCTCAGAAAACCTAGTATACATATCGTTGTTAATTTATTTGTTTTGGGAAAAGTATTTAAGATAGCTGGCTATTTCACAGACGAGTTGAAAGACAATTCCGTATTCTATACAGTGATTTTGTTTTAGCTTTACTAAAAACAAACTTTTCTTGTAGAAATCCCCTACTAAAATATCATTCTGTTTGTTTTGTTTTTGTCTTAAAATACACATAAAACGCTAAGAATTAAACATTATTGTCTGAAGTTATTACCCAGTTTACATCAGTGTCACCTGATATGCGGTTTATGCAAGTGTATGGGATTTGATTTACCATTATAAGTCGCCCTGATGATAACCGAGATATTGCTCAAATAGCAGCATCTAGTCCCAGACCACCAACAGTTCAACATTCGGCTTTGAACTTTCCTCCTTCCTTATTTTTAACTTTTACCATAGATCTACATAATCCAGATTCGAAACATGTCGTAAATCCAATTTATCCGCCGAAAAATAATTTACCCATGAATACTTGCGCGTACAGGTAAGGGTTTTTCGCACATGCGCGTTGTGCTAAGTTACGCACCGTCTTACGAATTGATCAAATCTCAGAAAACCTAGTATACATATCGTTGTTAATTTATTTGTTTTGGGAAAAGCATTTAAGATAGCTGGCTATTTCACAGACGAGTTGAAAGACAATTTCGTATTCTATACAGTGATTTTGTTTTAGCTTTACTAAAAACAAACTAAATAACAAAAAAATATGTTTGTTTGACCGTATGTGAAACTGCGACAGTGACGTGACTCTGCAAATTAAAAAAATATATATATACATATCGTTGCTGATTTGTTTATTTTGGGAACAGTTTTTCAGTTGGATGGCTAATTCAAACACACGTCAATAGCTAATTATTTTTTGTAAAAATGTGATGTCAGTTTTAGCTTTACTGAAAACTAACTAGATAACAAAATATCCGTTCGTTATCGTAATAATTCGAAACTGCGACAGTGACGTGACACGGCAAATTGTTAATTTGTTTCTTTTGGGAAAAGTATTTAAGCTAGCTGGCCAAATCAAATACGAGCTGAGAGATTATACTTTATTCTATAAAATGATTTCTGCTTTAACTTTAATAAAATAAATAAATAAGACGACGCTATGTGAAACTGCAACAATGATCATGTGACTCGGCAAATTGTACATACACATGCATATGATACATGTAAGTACATAAGTTAACATTAGGTAACTTGATTTGATTTTGGCTTCAGTTGTGTTATTCTTGTTATGTTCAATCACAGATATATTAGGTATGTGGTTCAATATAAACAGGACATTCATTTAGTGGTAGATTGTTCCATATTGCACGCCTGACCTTCTAATTCACACCGTTCGATACCGAATATACAGTACGGTCGACGTGTCGTGTGTCGGTATTTATATTTTGATACAATTTAGTTTTGTCACATGTGTGCCAATAAACAGGATGTAATAATCGGTGGAATGTTTTCCTTTTTTGTTATTACACCCTTCCACGCCTAAGTCAGACGTGTCATACCGAATAAATAAAGTGGTCGTGCATGGTATTTCGGCATATTGTCCCCATAACAATCCTTAGAAAGGCGGTAACAAATATAAATCAAAGGGTTGTTTTGTAGTTCAAATAACAGGATGTTGGTGATCGATATAATATTTCTGTTTTATTGCACGCAAGTACCCAAAAGTCAAACTTGTCATACTGAATACACAGGTATCGTGTCGTTTACATAATTATAAAACACGTACATAATTTACACAATAATAACAATACAAAGAAATAATTAATTTGAATTGAATTGAATTGGATTTTATATTCACACCAACAGCTAAGGTCATATGGCGACTTTCCAGCTTCCATTGATGGAGGAAGACCCCAGGTGCCCCTCCGGGCAATTTTCGTGCACGGGCAGGCACCTGGTTAGAACCACCGACGTTCCGCAAGCCTAATTAATTTGAATATAGTACCGTAAATAAAACAGTAGTTTGACTTCTTAAAATGTGTATACATTTTTATTAAAAATACTAGAGATTTTTTTAATGAATTTTCAATCAATTTCAACTGCGTAATTTGAGAACAAAACAAAGGCTATATTGAAATCCAAGGACATCAACCAAATCTACACAATAATGGCATTAAGAAGGAATAATTATTTTGAATATTGTACCGTAAATGAAAGAGGAGTTAAATTTCTAGAAATGTACATTCTCGATTCAAGCCGAAAACTGTAGAAAAAGAAAATCAACACAGCTATCGAGTGTAATTTCGCCGTTAAAATCCAAGTTATGTTATGAATTCCATATTTTTTCAATAAATTAAAAGCAATACATGTATATTTAAATAACTTAGCTCGATATTTGAAATAGATCTCATAGTAGTAATAATTCAGTTTTATGTCAGCATCAACTCATTTCAGGATACTCGATCGCGTCAAAAATTGCCACCGCGCACCTGGTACCCTGTTGTTTACTGTTCAGTATACCAGGGAACCAGCTTATTCACCATTCGGCGGATAAATCGAGAATTAACAAGGGGCATATAGGCAGTATAGGCAGTTTCAAATCCAGGGTACCTGTATATCCATGCTTTACCATGGATTCTTACCAAAACATTATTTTGGTAAACCCATTCTTGCATTGCCTAAAGTGTTTAAATGCTGTTAACTTTCAAAGTTTTCGAGACTCTTAAAGGGACCTAACTCCAACAGAATTAAATAGCATAAATTTTGTTAAAAATAACATATCGATAAATGAAATTTAACAAAAAAAATATATGTATAACATCTAATATACAAACTGGGTTACATTAACTCTTAGCCTGCTAAAGGTGACTACAACAGCCTTAAATTTGCAGCCAGTGTAAACCCAGATCAGCCTGCGAGTACCTTTTCACCTTCAGTACTTTTAACCAAAACACCCCTTTGTAACATAAATGGAATGGTCTAAATTTTAAATTCATAGCGGGCTAAGGGTTAAACAGGCCAACTAAAAGGATGACTAAAATAAAACCCCATGAAAAATCCAGCAGATCAATTTTTTACAGTGTGGCATGTTCAGATAACAATCTGTTGCAGGCAGCTCCGAAATGTAAAACTGCTTCATCCCCTCTGGAAACCATTACATGTACTGGCAACTGGATCATTTTTAGTGTTATGTGTTGATCAATACGAAGGAGATCACAGTACCAACTCAACATTCAAGTAGCATGCAAGCCGACATAGAGATGGTATCAGAACTGAAACTAGTCATGTCTGGAGAATGCCACTGTCCTTTGATGTTGTCAAAAAGTATACTGTTGAAACTGTCCCAAAATATACATTTTTAAAACCAAACAATTGGATAATTGCCCTTTTGCACATGCGCGGATTAGGATTTGAGATTGCTGGGGTGTGGGTGGTGTCCATCCTTAAAAAATCAATTAGTTATTAAAAGAACAACAATAAAAGTGATCTTAGCCAACTGATTTTTTTCAAATCTCAGCAGGATCTGGACCCCCTGTCCGCCCTTCATCCGCTATTACTATTACAAGTACAGGTCAGTGTGTCAGTTATTAAAGGTCAAGGTCACTACTACAGCTTTTGTTGTTAAGTAAATAAGTATATTAAATTAAAATGCACATTAAAGTTAAAAAAGGTTACCTTAGCAACATGTTCAACATAATATGCCCAGTAAGTGTAAACAAAAGGGTCAAGGTTACTGCTTAAAGACATCACACCAGAATCAAAAGATCACGGACATTTTACAGCTAGAGACGATCACAAACTTGTTAATCCTCGACTGTGGAAAATATTTATTCAGGCCCTGACATAATTTTATATAAGACTACAATGTGCAATACTTTTTACAATTTTCGAATAGAAACATTTAAATATGGCAGATTAAAAAGGTAAAATCTGCAAATTCAATTTATTTTATTATAACAAATATGAGTACAGACTGAAATAATTAAATCGGATTTAAAATTGTTTGTCGGGGCCTCATAATATAACAGTACATACCAATCTCCAATTTTGCAAGAAATTCTCATACTTCTCACAATGCATGAAAAAAACAATCATAATTATGCCCCCACTATTTCTATAGGATGGATTAGGCTGGTGTGATGTCTTTAAATGCTCAAAAGCTGTTTCTAGGTCTACTGTTTACTACAGTCACCTAAGGTCACTATGGTGAATATTGTATGTAAAAACCTTCCTTTTTCATTTTATTCTCAAGGTCAACTGTCAAGGTCACCAAACGAAACAAACATCAATGCAGAAGACAGCAGCAAGCACAACATAATCAAACTAACATCTTGACAAATACTGAACAATTCCAAAATATATTCCAATTGTACACACGTTAATTTCTCACAAAACTAAACTCCTTCATACCATTCTGCCTATCTAAAATCCGGAGCCAACTCCTGAAGTCCTCTCACTGCAGAACAGTTCCTCACAATGTTTTACGATTAAAAACGTATCATTATCATGCCGCTCCCATCATAACAAAGCATATAAGAAATCGTTATCTAATAGCTTGTAACAACATAAACATATGTATGTCTTCCATACATTCGTTACCGGAATGGTGGGGCGATGCCAAGAACTGTTCTGGTACAGATTGATGCTTGACAACCACCTGGGAAACATTCGCCAATCGAAACAATTAAAGGTAAGTAGTGAAAGCAAGTATATACAAACATTAGATAACATATCCTTCCTGTGTGTTTGTGTATGTTCTAAAGAATATAGTAAATTTGTTTAACAGACCTAACTTTGAAACAGAATCAAAATGATGCTTTAGGCCTTTATGCTACCATGATATATGTACTTCACCATGTTAATGATACCTAAGCTGTAGGAAATATTGCTTGCTGATGGGAAAGTAACCTTGAAAAAACAATGAGAATTTTTAGTCTGCCATGTTTTTAAACAATGTATTACACACGCACTCACAGGCACATGCATGCCCCGGTACATATGCACCCACAAATGACATTTATTTTTAAATTCCCTTTAAGACAATCAGCAAGTGTGTATTTGTTAACATGGCTATTTAAAAGGAAAGTAAATTGCCATCTCTTAGCATATTGGTACATGAGGTTATTGAATAATTGAACTGAATTTAATTGTTGTTTAACAGCTCATCAACACATTATCTGTTATTTAGAAATGCCCATAGAGAGGGATGAAGGATGCTGCCCATAGAGAGGGATGAAGGATGCTGCCCATAGAGAGGGGATGAAGGACGCTGCCCATAGAGAGGGATGAAGGATGCTGCCCATAGAGAGGGATGAATGATGCTGCCCATAGAGAGGGGATGAAGGATGCTGCCCATAGAGAGGGGATGAAGGACGCTGCCCATAGAGAGGGGATGAAGGATGCTGCCCATAGAGAGGGATGAAGGATGCTGCCCATAGAGAGGGGATGAAGGATGCTGCCCATGCTGCCCATAGAGAGGGGATGAAGGACGCTGCCCATAGAGAGGGGATGAATGATGCTGCCCATAGAGAGGGGATGAAGAACGCTGCCCATAGAGAGGGGATGAAGGACACTGCCCATAGAGAGGGGATGAAGGACGCTGCCCATAGAGAGGGGATGAAGGACGCTGCCCATAGAGAGGGATGAAGGATGCTGCCCAAAGAGAGGGATGAAGGACGCTGCCCATAGAGAGGGGATGAAGGATGCTGCCCATAGAGAGGGGATGAAGGATGCTGCCATAGAGGGATGAAGGATGCTGCCCATAGAGAGGGATGAAGGATGCTTCCCAAAGAGAGGGGATGAAGGACGCTGCCCATAGAGAGGGGATGAAGGACGCTGCCCATAGAGAGGGGATGAAGGACGCACAGAAATTGGGGAACCATGCCATATTTTTACTCAAAGCATAGGACTGTGCCTGGCTGTGTCCCAGCCCAAGGAACAAGGATAGGGAATTAGTGTCTTGCTGATCCAACAGAAGAGAATAATCATTACCATTATACCGTCAACTAGATCAAATTCATTACTTTCACACAACATCATCAAAATAATTTGACCAATCAGTGATCAATAAAATAAAAGACTTCCACATTCTGGTAGGGGGTAAACTCGGTGTTTATCGTTGGTGCTCAACTGACTTTAGCCCTTTATAAAACTAGTTTGTAGTGATAATTATATTAAAAGCTTTATTTTTTTTGTGTACGTCTATGTATCTTCTTTTGGTGTTGTCTGATTTTAAAACACCAATATGGATACATTTAATTTAAATCATTTTTCATATAGAGATTGAGGATAAAGTCCGAGTAAACCCCTTTGGTCTAATATTTTCATTTTTCATATAGAGATTGAGAATAAAGTCTGAGTAAACCCTTTTATATTCACCTACTGAATATCTCAACCTACCGGAAGTTGACCGGATGTGAAAGTTATGAATATATTTAGATTAACCAAAAACACTATAAAACACTACCATACTGGCATATCTGCCAATTTTATAAAGTAGTCAAGTTAATATTCTATTTTTTTACCTTTTTTTTTTGCTGTTTAGTGCAATTTGCTTTATCTGATAACAAAGCACTACTATTATGTATCTTTAGGTCAGATTTAAAACCATCTATACCATGCCAGTTGAGGCAACCATCTGCATCTAATTTCCCCCATATTTGTATATCGCAATATTTCAAGACCGGTCCAATTACAGAAATTGCCGGAATATCAATGATAACCCGTCCATAAATGCTGACCAGCTTATAAAAACAAAACATCACAAGTCTCTAAGGTCTTCAAAATAACGACCAGATATCGTGCATATTTACTACCAGTCTAAAGAATGCTGATGTGTTTTCGTTATTGATCCTAGAACCAGTCAAAATTATTTCATTCCAAACTACATCAAAATTTCCATAATGGATCTTCATGGCAAGTTCTTATTGCGCATGGTTAAAAGCCTCATTAGGCGACTATGTAAGGTCAATTGTTTCATGAGGGAAAGAAAAAATATCCAGGAAGACTATGATTCTTTGAGTGATCTGATTTAATTATACAGACTTGACAGAGGCTTGGATGTTTTGCAAAATCTTCCTCAGATAAGAATTAAACTTGCTGAATATATAAAGATGTCATCATCTTGTCATTGCAATTCCTTTCCAAGGGCGTATGACGATCAAATTTATCAAATGGTGCTCACTTAAATAAAGTGGATCAAGACTCACTAAATAGAGCACTAAATGTTCACTCAAATCAGTAATTATAGTGAAATGAAAGATCTAACTGTGATCAATACCACTATAAGCTATAACCTTCTTAGGTACATCTCAGGGGTTTTCAAGAAAATTGCTGATTTTGGGGGAAAGAAGCACAAGACTGTCCAAATTGGGGAAAAAAGCGTGATTTTCGCTGTTAAGGGGAATGTTTTTCAGGGGAAAAATTAATGTTCATTTTATACACAAACTCCTGAGATTTTTCAAATTTAAGATTTAAAGTGCATGAAGAACATTTTTAAATAAAATTTGGAGCGAGCGACCTGATTTTTGCACTTATTTTTTTTAAAGCGCAATTTTTTTTAAATTATTTATGCAATTAATACAAGTTGGTGCATTGTTAGCTTCAACGTGCACACAAATAGTTTGTTTTAGCTGGGAGGACTGCGCAATTCGATTTGAAAGACTTGGTTTAATTTCTACCACAACTGTTTTTTCATAAAAGTGCATTTACTTTTCTTCACAGATGCATGCTAAATGCAAAACTAAAGTCTTGATAACTCTTAAATTATAATAATCTTACACTGCAGTAGCTGTTATAGTGCAATCTCTCCCAGAGGCCATTACATTGACCTCTGTCAACGTCTTAGAAAGTAGTCTGCGATCACATGATAATTTGTCACATGACCATAGTTAAAATATAAAAATAGCAACAGAACTTCAACACCGTGACACCACCAACTATCGGCCGTTGATTGACATGTAAACAATCGAAAGAAACACGATTTATTATCTACATTTTGATATACAGTATAGGTTAGTACTTTAAGTAGGTTGTTAAGATCTATGTGATATTGGAAAGTGCTGGTAAGCAAATCGCTGTACTGTTGGTGGTGCCTATTTTAAAGTTTTGACGGCGGAGTGATATGCCAAAGTAAAAACCTTTATTCTACTGCAATATAATCCTGAGCATAATTTACTGTATATTTAAAACATTGAAGCCGAAAATTGTTTTCTTTGTAATATAAGCATTTTATATGAAGTTAATCAGAAAAATATTAAGAATATGTGTCAAGAAATTTCGCATTTCCACCGTTTTCATCATTTGCCAAGATTCTTGGTATTTGGTGAGACATTGACAGAGATGTATGTGTATGCAAGGAATGACAACTCTGGGTAGAGTTTGGTTATAGTGATACCACACACAAGGGATTGCTAGTTCCTCACACTTGCTATTTCAATTAGCTTGGACAATTAAAAATGCCACAGATGTATTGCTGCTATTGCACATGTCGTTATGTCACTGAAGGAACTAATTATGGCTTCAGGTGTTACTTGTACATGTATATTCAGTCAGTGCATTACACGGATGACATTAATTCGATACTTGGGAGCGTAACAGGATCAATTCCGGAAATAGCCAATAAACTGTGAAAATATAGCGGTGAAATCATGAACATCTTTGTTTTGATGGAAAACCCGGAGATTGTACACTTAAATCCGGAGATCCGGATTTTATCCAGAGATTTGGCAGGCCTGATTAAAATGTCTGTTTTAGGTAAAATATTGATGAGGTTTTAAAATTTAGTTATTTTAACATGCAACTGATGTAAATTATGTCACTTTTTTTTTAAAAAAACAACAACAAAAATCAAGATTGGGAAATTTTTACCTCAGAATTGGGGAAAAAAATAGAGGTTTTTGTAATTGGGAAGAGGCAAAATTTCGGCCCCACTTAAATAGGTTAAAAATGCCCTGCATCTATAAGCTTCTAAGGTACAACAAATAAAATATAGTAGACCAAGAGGTAGTACTCCCAAAATACAGTTTTTATTTTGCTCTCTAACATACAGTGGACTCGAAGATATTCGCAGTAGAACCCACAATGCAATGGTTCACACTAATGTCAAAGAAGACCAAGATATGACGCTCATTTAACAAGCTTCTAAGTGGCTGGGATGGTAAAGAGGTTGGGTTTGAAACCTTCTCGCCTCTTATCGCTGCGGTGTTCAATCTCATGTCTACTCGACTTGTGAGAAGGAGTTGATTCTTACGGATGGCAGGAGGTATACAATACTGGTTCTACCCAGGAAAAAGTGAGTGGTCTGCCTCCACCACTGAAAAATCAACTCATCTATAGCCTAGGAGTCAAATCTATCTCTAGGTCAGTACCCTAGTCAACTGGGAATCTGTGTAACCTTTTTCAGTCGAATGTTGGTTTGGTTTCTATGTTAATGTCAAAATTGAATGAATAAATGTGAGGCAATTCATTCAGAAAATGTAAGTATAGTATATATACACAAAAACATTGTGTGCATCACCACTGAAAAATGTTTGTAGGTCATGGTTGTAAGATAAAATGTTCAAAACATTTGCTTACTGCATTCCAGTAGAAGTCAAGTTGAACAAACCAGGCACAAAATGCAGGGGTTAAAGAATAATAAAACATTGTTTGTTTGAGTCGACTTAAAATCATATCTTGTTCTTTTACTGAAAACGGGATGAATTGAACTGAACAAAGTAAATGTCAGCAGACATTGCCTGTATATTTTTTAAGGTATTACCTCCCTTGTCTTTTCAGTACCTTCATTGCATTAATTATTATCTGAAATCTAGGTATCTTTTCCTATAAAACTCACCTCTTGTATTAACATTATCATCCAAAGACAATTTCTTTTTTCCTTCACAGCCACCTGTCTTCACTTTCGATTAAATGGGAGATTATGGATCTTTTTTAGTACAGGAGTTCATCTCATCTCAACTTTTACAATGACCAAAACAATTATACATTCATGGGCACAATTTCATTTATCTTTTATCTACTGTCTTATTGCATTGATATAAAGCTGCATTATTCCCTGCCTAATTAAGCTATCTACCAACTGACAAATCAATTTCGGTATCAGAAATGCTTATTGCATACGACTCCAGGAGGATAACCTCCCTTGGGACTATCGGTTTATTCAAGCTCTCAGGATTATAAACAGATAGCAGACATGGTGCCATGGGAATTGGGTGGAAGTCTAGAGGAATTAATGTCAACACTGATTACAGGAGTTGTTCTGGTATCTCTATTGTTGGGTAATGAAGGTGTAATATAAGTGGTATGAGAAACTCTGGGTTATTTCCCCTGTTTCAACGGATTAACTGTATTGCTGTTGTTTTTTTAGGGGTGGCTGGCTCACTGCGTGGTCTGTTGCGGGGTTATTTCCCCTGTTTCAACAGTTTGCATAGCTGTTGTGTTTTTAAGGGTGGATGTGAGGTCTGTTGTGGGGTTGTAAGAGCGGTAGAGGTTTGGGATGGCTACAATCATTGCGGTGGGGTGGGGGAATAACAAATGAATTAAGGGTCTTAATCACCACTTCCGTAATTTTAATAATTATAAAGTGCAAAATGTCTACTTAATATTGACCATTCATGCAACTCTACCTGATCAATATTCAGGTATGCCACACATGTCTGCATATACAAGGACTCTGTACAGGCACTGATTAAGAGCCAGGATAGACTGATGGTGGCAATTAGGCAGCTAATTAGGCAGCTAATTAGTGAACAATAAGTGCTGCTGATGGATTGTACTGATAGATGACAAAAAATCAGATCTCTCAATTAGTACAAAAAATAAGAAAAAAGACAATATTGACAAATGTGAGTACATTCTCACATGCATTGCTATGTATTAATTGCATTGTAATTGAAGTGTCAGACTGAATATAATTGCTTACTGAAAGTGTGGTGCTATTTTCACATTTTCATTGCTAAACAAATAACATGGCATTACGTTCATTCTCACATGCATTGCTATGTATTAATTGCATTGTAATTGAATTGTCAGACTGAATATAATTGCTTACTGAAAGTGTGGTGCTATTTTCACATTTTCATTGCTAAACAAATAACATGGCATTACTTAAAGGCAAAGATCAAAGCAATTAGTTTTAAGATCTACTGTGAACTTGAGCAACTGACATTTGCATGGCAAAAGGGACACCACCATAATATTATTCTCCCTCAGTGCTTATGTTTCCTAAATAAAACTTGACATGTACTTATAATCATGCATTTCATCTTCAAAAACTGGTTACTTGTATAGTTGCATTATCAAATGATCACATGCTTCATATTTCACTATATCATTCCCTACCTGCAATCACCTGTTTGTGCAATATTTCCCAATCTTTTCATTTCAGGTGATGATAAAGATGAGTAAATATGATGTTCAAGCTGGTAATGATGAGTTTAAGTGTGTATATGGAGAGTTTGGTGATCCAGGGACTTTTGCCAGGGACAGATTATCTGGGTGGAGATGGATGATGGACAAAATCATTCTGGGACAGATTATCGACGTCGAGATGGATGACGGGGACAAAATCATTCTGGGACAGGTTATTTGAGCGGGGATGGATGACAGACAGGCACATTCTGGGACAGGTTATCTGGGTAGAAATAGATGACGGACAAAATCATTCTGGGACAGGTTATTTGGGCGGGGATGGATGACAGACAGGCACATTCTGGGACAGGTTATCTGGGTAGAAACAGATGACGGACAAAATCATTCTGGGACAGGTTACCGAGGTCGGGATGGATGATGAACAGGCACATAATGGGCTAAGTCCTTCATCATGGGAAAGGTTCTCAAACCCTCACCAGAAAGCAGTCCTCAAACCCTCACCAGAAAGCAGTCCTCAAACCCTCACCAGAAAGCAGTCCTCAAACCCTCACCAGAAAGCAGTCTGTTGCAACTGAATGATTGAATTGAATGTTGTTTAACGGCTCATCAACACAGTATAGGTTATTTAGAGCCGCCCCAGAGAGAGGGGAAGGATACATAGGAATCCGGGAACCTGCCCTACTCTTATTATCGAATAGATTCCTATGGTTCTTTTACGTGCTCAGAGGATAGACCGATACACGGGACCGCCCGGTTTACGTCCCCATCCGACGGACGATGTTGCAACTGAAGCTATTACTCACATCTTTCTTTTCTTTGTCACTCCACCCTTAATTATGTTCGAGATCAAGCTATATCATTTCCGACTTTTTTTTATTATTCACACATACCTTGTTACAGTTCTGCTTAAATTATACATCTGTAACAATTATGCACAGCTGTAAAATGCTGTCTGCATTTTAAGATATTTTTATTGTTATTGTATATTATGTGATCCAGACAGAATCAATATAGGTTGGTTTCTATACCTTGTATACGTTTCCAACAACATTAGCAAATAGCATAGCGATGATGTAAGCAGAATTTCAAACTGAATAATGAATAAAATGCATTCAAAAGACTTAGAGAATAGATATACTTTTTTTTTTTTAAATACTTTATTATAAAATCCACCGAGGCCCTGTTTTTAAGAAAATAATAAGAAAAATGTAAAAAAATTATATATATAATGTGACATACCTGCGGACTTGCCGGACTAGGATACACGACGTAGTAATCCAGCGTTATTACTAAATGTAGATACTACTTGGAGAAATGGAGATATTTACAAATATATCCTGTTTTACAGGAAGTACATCAACTTCTTGTCGGATTCTGACACTTGAATTGGCCTTATCTAGCCAACAAACAAATATCCTTAATTTTCCCTCGACTGTGTGATAGTCGTATAAAGTAACACTTGCTGTTTGAAGTGTACGACAAAACAAAAACGAAATCTAAATTTCTTTATGAGTCAGTCACTCAAGAGTCGGAATAAAGATACACTGATTCGCCAAAAGCAAAATCTGTTAACTGTTATATATTCATACAATCATCCGTAAAACTGTATCTCCTATTTGCCGGCAGATATTCTCAGTAGATGCTGGAAAAATATAAAATATATTTGCACATCCTTTCAAGAAACAGAAATTTTATAATAAAAGGAATGTCCCGAGTGAAGTTTCACAACCTTAAACAATCTTAACATAAACTTAGCCAAGTATGCAAACACAAGTACAATGTTCTCGGCTTCAGTAATACGTATACGCCATAAACCATATATATAGGTCACCAGAACATAATAAAACACAAGTAAAAAAATGTTATTGTTTTATCCTACCACCTATACCAAAAAGAATGACACCTGTAGATGACATACAGCATTGTCCCGAAAGTGAAAGTTTGTGTAATAAAACTTACTTCCTCGGGGTGAATTAATTCGTCCTGTGGTAAAATGTCATAAAAAGCCCATGATTTTATAAACTATACAACTTTGACAAGATTTAATTGTGAAACTGAAGACACAATACAACACATAATTACATTAATCCATTGACACAACATCTGAAACAATTTAATTATACCTGTTACTGTCTTTGAACACCAATCTTCCCTCCAAAATGTAAAGTGGACGAATAAAATTTTACCTGAAAATTATGTTGTGTGACGCCCCCCTACATACTATTACAACATGGCTAAATCTTTCTCTGTAACTTGACTTGACAAGTGATAAACTTTTATCTCTCGTCTGGCTGCAGTAATACATTATAGGCCATATACCACTGATACAACATACTTGAGTATTGCCGTAACCTTGGTAACAAATACTACTTCATTAATCAGCCCCAAATTCCACTAGATATATTAAGATAACCCAAGTAATCCAGTCAAAAAGGTCCCTATCAGTCGGACCCTTATCAGTCATGGACCCTTATCCACTGTAACATAGTACAGACTGGTGAAACAATGGCTGCTAGAGGTAGGTATTCAAAAAAATTGTTTTGTCTTTTGCCCCCACTTGATTCTCTTTCAGGCAGATCAGATTTGTATTAAAGGGGTACATGGCAATCTTCAAGAAGTTTGTTTGTTTGTTTGTATGTTTTATGTCATTTTCAACACATGTAAGGTTATATACGACGGTCGATTTTTTTGTGGTGGAGGCAGACCATCCACTTTTCTAGCCAGAACTGTACACCTCCCGCCATCCATAAGAATCGACACTTCCTCACTTACAAGTCGAGCTCCCAGTAGGGTTTGAACCCACAGCGGTGAGAGGCGAGGAAGTTTTAGACGCTGCACAGCGTCTTTACTATCCCATCATGGAGTCCCTGTTAATCTGCTTGATAAGTCTGGCATATATTCTTTGGTATATAAATCATAAAAAAATTATGCATTTTGTGTGTTTATGTATTCTTAAGATTTCCTGACCCTTTTCCTGTAAATGAGGGAGAACCCTACACTCCCTGAAACTCTTCCGACTCCTCGAGCCCACAACAATTGCATATACTGCAATGTATAGATAAAAGCATGCAACACCTCGTTCTTACTAACTTCTGTGAAATTCAGCCCCACCTGTTATTAACTACAAACTCTCAAAGCAAGTCATAAAAGCTTCACATAAATTCAAGACCAATCCAAATTGCACAACTCCATTTGCAAGTTTGAAATTGATCCAATATTGCAAAGTAAATTAAGTCTTAAAATTGGGAATGAAATGAATAGTAGAATATTCCAACATCTTTCCAATCTCCCTGTCGGTGGATTGAGAAATTAAAAAAAAAAGTACCATGTTCAAATTAAATATTTGATGGAAACTATCATAACGCTGAAGGACAATGAACTTCAATTGTATTTTTTTTCTTGGTAATTGAATTGAATTGTTGAATTCCCAGCGAAAAAAAGTTATTTCCTAAGAATTTAGCTCCATGTGAACAGTACATGACAGTTCCAGGATAATATGACCAGCACACGATAGTTCCAGGATAACTCCATGTGACCAGTACATGATAGTTCCATGATAGCTCCATGTGACCAGTACATAATAGTTCCATGATAGCTCCATGTGACCAGTATATGAGAGTTCCATGTGATCAGTATCTGATAGCTCTATGTGACCAGTATCTGATAGCTCTATGTGACCAGCACACAATATCTCCATGTGACCAATGCACGATAGCTCCATGTGACCAGTACATGACAGCTCCATGAGACCAGTACTCAAACGCTTCATGTAACCAGTGCATGATAGCTCCATGTGACCAGCACACTACAACTCCATGTGACCAGCACATGGCAGCTCCATGTAACCAGAACATGGCAGCTCCATGTAACCAGTGCATGATAGCTCCATGTGACCAGCAAACTACAGCTCCATGTGACCAGCACATGGCAGCTCCATGTAACCAGAACAGAATAGCTCCATGTGACCAGTACATGATAGCTCCATGTGACCAGCAAACTACAGCTCCATGTGACCAGCACATGGCAGCTCCATGAGACCAGTACTCAAACGCTTCATGTAACCAGTGCATGATAGCTCCATGTGACCAGCACATGGCAGCTCCATGAGACCAGTACTCAAACGCTTCATGTAACCAGTGCATGATAGCTCCATGTGACCAGCACACTACAACTCCATGTGACCAGCACATGGCAGCTCCATGTAACCAGTGCATGATAGATCCATGTGACCAGCAAACTACAGCTCCATGTGACCAGCACATGGCAGCTCCATGTAACCAGTGCATGATAGCTCCATGTGACCAGCACATGATAGCTCCATGTGACCAGCAAACTACAGCTCCATGTGACCAGCACATGGCAGCTCCATGTAACCAGTGCATGATAGCTCCATGTGACCAGCACATGATAGCTCCATGTGACCAGCAAACTACAGCTCCATGTGACCAGCACATGGCAGCTCCATGTAACCAGTGCATGATAGCTCCATGTGACCAGCACATGATAGCTTCATGTGACCAGCAAACTACAGCTCCATGTGACCAGCACATGGCAGCTCCATGTAACCAGAACAGAATAGCTCCGTGTGACCAGCACATGATAGCTCCATGTGACCAGCAAACTACAGCTCCATGTGACCAGCACATGGCAGCTCCATGTAACCAGAACAGAATAGCTCCGTGTGACCAGTACATGATAGCTCCAAGAGATGCTTCATGTAACCAGTGCACGATAGCTCCATGTGACCAGTACATGATAGCTCCATGTGACCAGCAAACTACAGCTCCATGTGACCAGCACATGGCAGCTCCATGTAACCAGAACAGAATAGCTCCGTGTGACCAGTACATGATAGCTCCATGTGACCAGCACACAATAACTCCATGTGACAAGCACACAATAGCTCTATGTGACCAGCACAAGTAGCTCCATGTGACCAGCACAAGTAGCTCCATGTGACTAGCATGCAACAGCTTTTTGATAATATAAACAAGACCGATAGCGAATTTGTATTTGTTTACCAGTTAAGATCATTAAAAAATAGCCTTTGGGTGAATTTTTATTAAAGGACAGCTATTCCACTTTATTAGGTAAAACAACATAAATCAACATCCCAAATGACTGACTCCATCTTTATACCAGCCTTTGACAAAGGAGGTAGGGGTGGACACTTTTACAAATTATTCTCTGATGCATCCTTTATTGTGACCCCTAACCTGATACAAGGGCAAACTAGGCATTAAATGCATTAAATACACCCTTTATGAAGTTTCAAATTGGCCCCACTTCTAATCTTTCACCTTAGTCCTGAATTGACCTTTTTGGAAGGTGTCCATTTTCACAACAATGTAATATAAAAGCTAAAACCTTAATTTTGACTTCAAAAGTTTGCATATTGTAAAATTAAAACATTAATACGTAATTTTAAACAGGTTATCACATTTTTTCAGTAAAACAATTGTTTTAAACAAGTTTTTTTGTCAAAATATCCATTATAAAATGCTGCTAATATAAGCTTTTCTATCGCTTAATGGAATTAAGAAGGGACCACGTAATGCCCTGAATCATTTTAGCATTACAGTATGCCCTTAGATTTTTGAGTCATCTCGGTACCCAGCATAAGCATTAATATTTGTACCTAGAATTCAGACATATTGGTACCCAGCATCATTAAGACATATTGGTACCCAGTATTATAAGCATTTTCATAAATGCCCATATAATTTAGATATTATGGTTCCCGTGGCAGCATTATTAGCATTTGTATATGCTTATAGCATTTACAGACATCTTGGTACCCACCATCATTTATTTAGCATTATTGTAATGATTTGCCTCTAGAATTTAAAGACAGCTTAATATTAGAGCAAACATTTGAGTACTCAATGAGTTAAAAGATAACAACAAACTCTACTAATTTTCTATATATTAAACATAAAAGAATATCTATTATTTTGGCTGCTATTTGATAAAGAAATTTTGAGTCAAGTTAAAATCTCAACTTTAGTTTTTTCGTGTTTCTGGGGCCTGATATTGAGCTTGCTTTTTTTTAAAATATTTTGTTTATTTTAGGGTGAAATAAAAAGAGACAACAAATCTTTTTTAAACTTGTATATATTCATTTATTAAATTCTATAAACTATGTTTTAATACAGCATGATATTGAAATACAATGATTTTACGTAGAAAAAGTAACCTAAGTCCTACTACTTTATATCGCGTTTTGAGGGATAAAAAAAACATTATGCCTATGTAACCTACCTGTTTTTTTTTCAAGATGTTATCGGAAACGAAGTATTACTTTTTTTTGCCTAATCAGCATCACTTGCAGTATTATCGTTTGCTAGAAATTACAGACCAGTAGCCAGCATTATAAGCCTTACTATATTATGTCCTACAATGCAGGCACCTTGGTTCCCAGCACCGACAACTAGGATTCATACAGGATCAAATTTAAGTTGGTCCGATTCATGCAGGATCCAATTTAAGTTGGTCTGCTTCATGCAGGATCCAATTTAAGTTGGTCTGATTCATGCAGGATCCAATCTAAGTTGGTCTGATTCATGCAGGATCCAACTTAAGTTTGTCTCATAGAAAATATAACCTTTGCTGAAGACCACCTCTCCAAATAGACCAAAACATAATTTGATCTTGGTACCCTGGCAGAGTCGAGTCTAATGGGAAACTTCATCCTTCATCTCATCTCCCACTGAGGTTGCTGTTCCGGTATTACCTACTAGATGATTGTTTGTTTGTATGGTGTTTTACGTCCTTTTCAACACATGTAAGGTTTATGTGACGGTCGTTTTTTTGTGGTGGATGCAGAACACCCACTTTTCCTGGGTAGAACCAGTACTGTACACCTCCCACCATCCGTAAGAATCGACACTTCCTTATTAGATGATGGTGTTAACCTTATAAATGTAAAACCCCTTTTGATTAATACTACCAGTAATAAAAGTCACTGAAGCCTTGGTCATTTGGAAACTTGCGCAATATTTTATAAAATATAAACTTGAATGATGGCCAAATATATAAACAACCTTCGTAAATATGGATGATACGCATGCATGCGTCAACGCAAACAAATATCTAGATTCTAATTACACAGACAAATTCAAAAAGAAAAGGAAAACAACAACAAATTATCTTACAAGGTCATCTTAGCTGAATATTGATGTTGAAATTAGCAGCGTTCATCAAGTACTTGTAAATGCATTGTGGGTAAATCATGTGAGTGTAAATAATAAAATTCATTAAAAGTAATTAAGCGAACAATAAACTCTTTTCTTCAGCAATTATATAGCTTTATAATGAACAAGAATTTCAACTGCTTTAATAGAATACAGCCATTGATTTAATATGGTTTACCAATAATGGCAGTTCTTTTTTTTCATTTTCATTTTTTCAAGCCAAGACTATTACACACAATTTTACATGCAGTAGCGGTTGCAGAAATAAAACAGAATTTCAGCATTCTGATCTTCAACATTATCTTAAAAGTTTCCAATAAATTGATTTATGACCATTTCTCAAGAGAAAACTAGAACTATCACTGAAGGTGATGAATACCCCCGCTTAAATTCTAAGTCAAACAAAGGGCCATAATTCTGTAATAAATTAGGCAATCAACAATGGGTGATGTTGAGGGATGTAAGGTTATCAGTTGTAATGTGTATATGAAGTTTGGGAACATCCCATTTACGGTTTGAGGAATGCAAATAATAACGATGTGTTACGGGACGAGGTGCGAAGAGGACAAAAGATGCGATGCGACAAGACAAAAATGTGTTACGCGACATTACGGACATCATGATGTGAAAGCAGGGGTAAAATGAAGTTGGGCTTACCGTTTGTTCATCGCATGTCTAATTGGAACCTCAGAGAGAGGTGAGATGATGGATGACAATTCTTGCAAGACATGTCATGCAAGGCCCAAGTTCTCAAGAGAAAAACATATAGATTTGAGTATCAGTATTTACAAAAGAAAATACCAAAATAATTATTTTTCTTTTAATATTCCACAAAACACTTTTCTAGTAATGTTTTTACTATACTGATAAAGGGAGGTAATCTAATGTTTCTAGACTGATAAAGGGAGGTAATGCTTTATTTACTGATAAAGGGAGGTCATGCTTTATTTACTGATAAGGGAAGACTGGTAATATAATGTTTTCTTCTATGTTTTGATAGCATTCGGGAGGTCGTGGGTTCGAGTCCCGTGACCGCGTCATACCAAAGACTTTAAAAATGGAGTAGTCACTTGTAACCCTTGCCTGACGAGCAAAGAATGGGTAGTGCTACGACTGACTGACAAATGTCAGAATAATGTGACTGGGGGGTATCATGTCTGCTATGGTGTGGTATTCCAGTATGGCAGCACTATAAAGAAACCATTGAGTTCGCTGCTTCAAGTAGACATATCATCACATCACAAAGCACAGATAAAAGTCCAGACATTGTGCCTATAATCGTCGGGTAGGATGCCTGTCGTAGGTGGAGGGACTATAATCCTTAGAAATACACACACACACACATCTCTAACTTAAACTTACTTAATGCAGACAATATGGAATATACTGAAAACCGACTCCAAACTAAGTAACTGAATAGCAAATTGGTTCTAGTTTGATCAAGTGACATCCTTAAATCAGACTGGTTAAACGATGTTGTACCTCATCACTCTTTTTGACTCAAATTAACTTTATGACTGTTAAACATCAGATAAAAACCAGTTGGGTTTCTATCACATGGTAAAATCTCTAATCAAGGACATCATAAAACAATTTTGGTAAGTCCAAAGATTTCCCATGAGAAAATAGTGCTTACATCATAAATGTAATGACGAACCATTTACTGGTTACATTTTGGACAGTCAATGAGTTATTTTCAGAGTTATTCCCCTTTCTTTATACACTGTAATACTTTTAAGCCATTTGTATTATGACCCGGTAGCCCATTACAAATTTTGCCAATATTTAATAATAAAAAAAAATCTGATTTTGTTTTGTTTTATTCTGAGAATCAAACAACAATCTCTTGCTGGTCCAGAGATTCGTGGCCTTACCAACGTTTCAATCTGTCAACATGATCGACCTTTACCATTTACGGGAACTCTGTCTTGAAACAAAAGTAGCCGGTATTCTATATGGCAACAGTTACAGTTTTGTACAATATGTTACCAAGTATTAATGTCTGCCAATTGATACTTTTCACAAATCACAGCCTCTGTGCGCCAACCTGAGCCGAAAACAATTGCATGTCCAACTGTTACCATGAAATATAGTCACCAGCTTAACTGTTAATCAATGCAAAATGCAGAATTTCACCCTGATCTGCAATAACCTTCAGCAGAATCCGCAACACATGTCACTTAAGGTACCGACTATGGCTACAAAATGGCAGAATGTTGCATACAGTCTATTATTATGTTTTAATATCTATAAGGTAAATTCCATGCCTGTGCAAATGTAAACAGGTATGTAAACGTATTTGTAAGAAGTCCAGCTCAAAATTCAGTGTGCCCAACCAAAGGATTCTCTCAGACTGTGCCTGAAGATGAGAACCATTCTGACACTCTGATTGCATAGACTGCCTTAGTACTTATCAGCCTCAGATACTCAACTCTGAACCAGAAGATGAGAACCATTCTGACAATATATGTCATGCAGCCTGGAGTCATACTCAAAATGAGACCCTGGGTCCGTATTCATAAAGCAATATCTTAACTTAAGTCAAATTTTATCAATTTTTTAAACACCTTTTTCAATCGATTTAAGATGTTTTCTTAATATTGCTAATAAGGTTACGGATAAATAAAATCCACAGCTAAATATTTATCTGAAAATATATGGTTTATAGTGTTCGTGAGAGGTTAATAAGGAGATTTAAAAATATGTAAAAATCTTAAATTTTGACTAAAGTAATATTTTCCACTTAAGTTGCTTTATGAATACGGGCCCTGGCTTACAAACCAGTAAGTCTAGATCAATTTCTAGCTCAACTAAACATATCAACAAAACCATGATGGCACCATTTGCATTTAAATTAAAACAGGATCTTAAATGAAAATATTTTATGAAGTATGTCGACCGTATAAGATTGTTTACAATTAATTTTCTACCATGTTTACAAATAATTGAAAGAAAATTCTTCCGAAACTAATACTCCAAAATCATATCATATCATAGTATCAAGTATTGCCAGGTAAACACTGGGTAGTCATTGGTGGTGGGATAACTTGAAATTCTGCCCGCTTTTGAATCTGTCACATGATTCAAAAGTATTGACCATGAATGAAATGAAAATTGCACTGATGATAAGGGTCCACTTACTGATAATGGAAACCCTTCAGGGCTCAAATCATGATTTAGTTGGAAGATGGTACAATTTTTCAATCCAATTTCTTTCCATACATTACTTTGATTAAGAGGTTAAAGAAATATTATGATTTTCGGTAACTTATACCATGGGAAATCTTTCATTTTTACACAGAAAAATTGAGTATAACTTTGATGCTATCTTTTTTATCTGTTGACTAAAATCTTAAATTTTGTTCTCTCTTTGTTTTCTTACATTTACCTATAAGAATATACATGTAATTCTAAAATCTTAAAAACTTGATTAAACTAAAAAATGTGGCCTATGGACACAGATGCCCATTTGTCAGTCACATAAATGGAATAAAAAACTTGCAAATTTATTGTATATAAGTACGTCCAGGTGGACAGACAAGGGTAACACTACATGGCCGCTCCACTTTCGTGGTGGGGCATAAAAACAATTAATGGGTTTGATCAGTGTGTTCTCACTTAGCCTCGCCATCAAACGAGGATGTAAACCAAGCGGTCCATCCTTCGAGAATGTTAACGACCCACAGGCTAACGATTCCATTCAAGAGTGGAGCAGCGTTCCCAGATTCCTATGAAATTCTTTCCTTCTCCTGGGCAGCTCGAAATAACTTCATGTAAGGTATGTTGATGAGCAGCTAAACAACATTTCAATTCTGTATCAAGCGTGCAAAAATTTGAATTCATCAAAAAACATATAAATATACTTGAACATAGTAAAAAGAGAATGAAGGGGAAATTTGGAAATCGCCGAACATGATAAATATAAAAAAATAGTGATTGAGACTGTTCATGAATGGTATTGAAACGTGGTGGCTACCATTCATGCCCTCTAGCCCGGGTTGTGCAGAACTCAATATTGAGTAACTCAGTATTACTCAAGACTTTTTTTTCAAACAAGAATCTTGATTACTGGCGAGTAAAATCATTTGTCCATCTGGAATGTCAAAACAATTATCATGGTCCTCAAAAGAAATTACTGGTGCTAATCTGAAAATCCCTGAATATCATAAGTTTAGTCAAACAATTTCAAGTGGTATTATGCAAGACCAATAACACCGACAAAAGGTTAAGATTAACTAGCAAATAGCCTATGGTCACTTTGCTTTGGAGATTAGGCAGTATTTCAGACTAATCTTGTGTTTACATATAGTCTCAGTTTGACCCAAAATCAGTCAATTTGCAGATTTATCACTAATTGAACAATTAACATTCAGACTGGGCTAATTTTTTTCACAATGAAGGTTGAGACTCATTTCTCTCTAACTCTACTTCATAAAGAAATTACTAGTAGCATTCAGCTTATTATAAACAAAGGGTGGTGCTAGGGCTGGCTGGTACAATGAGACTGGGACGGTTATCATGTCATATTTCTATGGCGTGGTATTCCAGTGTGGCAGCACTATAAAGCTGAGCATTCAGCTCACTGCTTCATGTAGACACCATCTTGATATGATTGAAAGATTTATAAAAGTGACATTAAACCCCATACATACATACATATTACCTCGTTTACTGTTCTATTTCAAGTTTGGTTACAGATTTGATGCAGAGCCAAAAAGACATTGTCAATCAGGTTTGTCAGTGTGTGTGTGTGGGTGGGGGGTTACTGGAAGAACTTAGAATTATCTTTGCAGAATTATTGATCGTAAATTGGACATAATAGAGGTGGGTGGGGGGGGGGGGGGGGGGGGGGGGGTGGGGGAGTGCAGCAGATTTGTCAGATAGACTCCAGGATTAAATGGGGGGTGGGGGTGGGTGCTCAAAAGACTACATCATCTGTTAAGAGACCACCTGGTTTTAGAGTCCACTATTCAATTCGCAATGTTTTAATTTTTTTTATTAAAATGCACCTGTATTATGAGATCAGTCGTAGTCCTCCCTTTACCGGTCTCTTAACCTTTAACCCGTTACATGTATATAATGGACTGTTCTTTCTTTGAATTACATTTATGTTACAAAGGGATGTTTTGGGGAATATGACTGATCAGCAGCCAGACATTGTAAACCCTGATCATGGACTCAAAGGCTATTATAGTCATGCTTAGCAGGTTAAGGGTTGAAACAGGTTTGACTGTATTCATCATCCAATCAGAATGCATGTTTTACCTGAACCCTGTTAAATTTGCAACATTTTTATTCATATTTTCTGTTCACATGCTGCTAATTTTAACATCTCAGCCAATCGAATGCAGAAAATAACTGAAGTGCATTAGAATAATAAATTAACTATTTGATATTTAACCCTTAACCCGCTAACCCCTTTGAAACATAAATGGAATGGTCTTAATTCAAAGAAAGAACAGTCCATTATATACATGTAGCAGATTAAAGGTTCAAGTACAGAATAATCAAAATCATACAACTCATGCACAACTGGAATCAATAAGGCTAATAATTAATGAGAATTCCCATTTCTCAGACTATGTAACCCACTTGGAGGGAGCTGTTAGTCTCTTTCTTTCAAAAAAACGCCCTTAAATCAAATTGAATTTCAGTTCACAATCAAAAGCTCTATTGTTCAGTCAAAATGGATGCAACTGAAAACCGAAATAATAATGGGATATATTTCATAACAGATAGCATTTCAGTCTATTTTGAGAGAGATGAATAACAACTCCTTTATTCTTTACGAGAGAAAAACATCAGTAAAGGGTCTCATTCATTGAAAAAAAGCTATCATACTTTTATCGAAACATCAAACATTAAATAAAGCCATGATTTATTAAAACATACTTGT
The DNA here is from genome assembly GCA_037043455.1 of Cyrtodaria siliqua. Taxonomy (NCBI): domain Eukaryota; kingdom Metazoa; phylum Mollusca; class Bivalvia; order Adapedonta; family Hiatellidae; genus Cyrtodaria; species Cyrtodaria siliqua. Next base: position 103,595 of record JAWPHD010002011.1, on the reverse strand, counting down.
TTATGACAAGAGTTTTCAAAAAATAAGATTTTCTTGGTACTTGAAAAAACGATACCATCCAAAAACTGACATAAAATTGGGGTTAATTGTTTATTTCTCAATAACATAGTGAAGGCCTTAACAGAAAGCAAGTAATGGACTATAATCATTATTGATGGGGTATTGATGCATTTCAGGTGAAATTCGAGACATATCAGGCCAGTTGTGATGGATTGGGCTTTCACTTTAATGTTAAGTTTTCAATCTAAAAATGAATTCAAGGATTTTAATTGCTTCAGTCAGGTTATATCAGGACTGTACACAATATCAGGGGATTAACATTTCACTTTCTGTTAGTTTTAAACTGCAAATGAGTGTAGAGTTTGAATTGAATTGAATTGGGTTTTAGGCGCACCAACACATTAAAGGTTATATGGCGCCTAACAGGAATGAACATGCCAGGCTCATCCTCCATTTACATCAAGATAAAATATGGAGAAATTGGGCCTCGAACCTTCTAACCTGCAGAATTGCCGAGTTGCTGCAAATTCTATAGTAGACACTCCATTTACGATGGAGCCACGTTTCCACATTTGCATACGTAGTGTCATGAAGAAGAGCTTGAATGAGCATAATAAAATGAACATGAAGGGGTGGGGGGGGTGTCCTACCCCTCTGCCTCTAGTGGGATTTGCAGTGGTTGTATTCTACCCCGGCAACCACACTTGGAGTGTAGAGAAGGAAAACCAATAATTATATGGTTCATCATAGGATCATTGTTGAGTTCAGTGTTTGATTCTTTCCCAAGGTCATTTGTTGTTCAAGTGGTCTTCTGCTTTCCTCCGCTGGAATCGAGTGATCCAGAATCCTGTCAATCCTCCCTCCATGACCCCCGGCCTCTGTCTCTCCCTCACACCCCTCTCCCCTCTCCAGCCATCATCAGTATTATGTCTCTTGGCATCTATGTCTGCATCACGTCTGAGCCTAAACAGTTATAAACCAACTATTCAAACTTCAGCTTCATCCTGTTATGCCTGTAGATTCATTAACCCTTAACCCGCTACATATATATAATCGACTGTTCTTTATTAAGACCATTCTATTTATGTGACAAAGGGGTGTTTTGGGGGAAATGACTGATCAGCAGCCAGACATTGTAAACCCTGATCAGCCTGCGAGTATCTCGCAGGCTGATCTGGGTTTACAATGGACGCAAAGACTATTGTAGTCACCCTTAGCAGGCTAAAGGTTAATATTCCATCTCTAACCACCTACAAGGTTACTTGTCATTATTTTACCTGACATGTGTGAGAAAATGGCAGAAAAACTTCTGTTCATTTCCATAGTTATGTTCATCATATGACAGATAAGACATTACTTTTACACTCCGTAAACAAACCAGTCTGATTTCAATTAGACAAACAAACAAAAAATTGTTTTCTAGACATAAACACTTAATAACAACAGCCCAGTTATCTAAACAGACATATTAATCTGAAGGTAAGAGTTCCAAAATTTGTCAATTAAGATCTAATGGCACTCAACTGAACTCATATGCACTTGTTAGATGGTTTGAATACATGTTAAAGACATTTTTTCAAATTCCAGATCCCTATAATTATGTCTATAGAAGATTTGTTATTCTTCATGATGTCTCTTTATTGTTATATGCAAAAGTGTCAAATATTTCGCAATAATGCCACGCCTCCTTTTCTTACCAAAACACAGAGAGCACCTTGTACTTATTTCTCTTAATAAACATGTTTTGCATATCAAAAAAGGTAAGATTTTAGTCTTAAATGATGTTTTAATCAATAAACTGTGCTATTTTATTGTTTAAAACATCAGCAAGAAAGGATTGCAGGTATTAATTATGGATTTTGTCACCAGATGTCACCATTTGCCTGAATGTTCAGATTATTTGTGCAGGTATTATGCCGTCGATGTGGGCCGTGTGACGAGTCGTTGTTGTGTTGGGGAATTGAAGCTCAGTGAAACATATGCTTGGCGTTGTAGAGGAATTGTACATTTGTTCACACAGAAGTCTCGTAGAAAGTTTATAATTTATATTTATTAATGTTAAAATAGCACACAGATGAATACTTAAAACACAAGTTTATATTGATAGCCTATGTAATGGTAGTTAAACTACATTACAGGAAACCAGTTCGAATGTACACTAAAGGTGACACACATATCAATATGTAAATATATATTGATAACCAATGTAAAAGTAGTGATGTCACAATAACACTATTCAAAATAATCTGCCGATATTAACAGAAAGATGTTAATGCATTGAATTACAAGACTACCTTACTGGGAACACAGTTCGAACAAGAACACACAAGCTGAACCAATCCTATCAATAGTCACTATGAACAGCGGTAATGTCCACTTAATTAAGAAGTCTAAAATGTATACACTGTTGCACAAGTTGATGGTAAAATTGTCCCAAACATATATTTAAAATATTTAAACGAGTTACAATAATCTTGACGGATAATTCCAATCTGCTCGGTAGATCCAAACATTGACTATGCACTCCTTACTAACTGTCATTAACTCCTACCTTATTCCTTATTCCATATATTATATTATATTTTTGAACATTACATTTTACATCTTATATACTAACGTTTAAAGCTTTGACACCATTGGCTTGGTGTTTAAGTTATTATTATAACAACAGACTGATAATTATGAATGTACAAACAATAAACAATGTGATTACATGTTACAACTGAGAGTAGTTAGGTGACAAACATAGCACATGTTATAGAAAGTAACTTTCACACATACAGGAACAAACAATTAAGTTGGCTTGGCATTTCCTACTTGAAAGTGAATTCTCAATATGTTTGTATTAAGATTACAAACTAACTTGATTGATATTCAAAAGGTTAATTTTACATGGGGTTTTAACAATGGTGTTTTTACAATTTGAGAAACAGTTGACATTTATGACAGCATATGTTACCAAAAACATATTGCACTTAAAAATTGTTAGATTATTTACCAAGTTTGAAAATAAAAATAAAATGAAAGTAACAAAGATATTATACTACAAATTGTTATAAATATTTGCAGCATAAAAACTCCCCTCTGGTTTGAAGACTTTGGTCCCCAAAGTAATGTTAAAGTGTAATTATTGTTTATTTACTGTATGAAGTATTCACTACTTAAGGTCCATTGGAAGCTAGACTCCAATCTGCAGTATTGAATGTTTAACTATCTGTTGTTTTAGCAAATGGCTTTTTGCAAAGAGTTGCAAAGTGAGGGTCACCGTCACAAAGTTTACACTTGGAATAATCACGAGCCGGGCACCCGCGCTGAGGAGGATGGTAGGAACTACTTCCACAGTCCTCACAGTAGAATGGGCGTTGTGATTTCTGTTTATGAGGGTTCCCTTGTCGTGGAGGAAATTTCAGAAGGCAGACGGCAGATGACAGCGCCTTTATGTTTCCATCTGCACAGTCTAATATTTGCAGAAGAGATTCACGATCCTCCTTGTTAAATTCCGACACTTTCCGAAGTTGTTTTTGAATTGCATAAAACTGGCTGCTTATTAAGTTATTATCATCAATAAGTGTCTTTTTATCTATTTCCATTTTATTTAATTCAGATTTTAACTGCTCTTTCTGCTTGCGTTCATTGTTGCACTGTTCCTGAAGTTGTGACATGGTAGCCTTAATTGTTTCTAATTCTTGCAACTGTAACTTTGCTTGCTCAGCTTGCGTTAGAGCACTGAGGTACTGAGTCTGCAATTGCAAAACTTCCGATTCAATGGCAGTGGTTTGTTCAAGAACTTCTTTATAGTTCTTTCTTAAGGTGGTCATTTCATTTTTTGAATTGTTGACACGGCATGAATTTCTTGGGCCCATAGTGTATAACTCTTGAATATCCAAACTATAAAATGGCATTTCAAAACACATAGCTTTTCTTTCTCTGAATTGCATTAACCTAACCCTATCACGATTTTGCTTCTTTGCAGATTTTTGTAGTTTCATTTTATCACTTGAATTTATATTAACACTGGCACTTGAGGCGTGATGAAATCTAGGTGATTTTGGTGCATTCTTGTTGTTGAGATAATCACAGACCTTTGCATGATGACCATACATTCTACACACATAACACTGTCGATCCAGTGCCTTGCAATAATGATGATGTTGAAAAGACTCACCACATCTGCCACACGACGACACAACATAAGCTGATCTCCACGAAGTTGAATGTTGTTCAGTGCTCCGTGTTGATCCGAGGTTACTTGCTACTCGCCTTTGAGGAATCGTATAGTTGGTCATCTTGTGAGAGGTTAGACCTGGTCGGTACCCGGTTATTCTCCGCCAATTATTATGCCGTCGATGTGGGCCGTGTGACGAGTCGTTGTTGTGTTGGGGAATTGAAGCTCAGTGAAACATATGCTTGGCGTTGTAGAGGAATTGTACATTTGTTCACACAGAAGTCTCGTAGAAAGTTTATAATTTATATTTATTAATGTTAAAATAGCACACAGATGAATACTTAAAACACAAGTTTATATTGATAGCCTATGTAATGGTAGTTAAACTACATTACAGGAAACCAGTTCGAATGTACACTAAAGGTGACACACATATCAATATGTAAATATATATTGATAACCAATGTAAAAGTAGTGATGTCACAATAACACTATTCAAAATAATCTGCCGATATTAACAGAAAGATGTTAATGCATTGAATTACAAGACTACCTTACTGGGAACACAGTTCGAACAAGAACACACAAGCTGAACCAATCCTATCAATAGTCACTATGAACAGCGGTAATGTCCACTTAATTAAGAAGTCTAAAATGTATACACTGTTGCACAAGTTGATGGTAAAATTGTCCCAAACATATATTTAAAATATTTAAACGAGTTACAATAATCTTGACGGATAATTCCAATCTGCTCGGTAGATCCAAACATTGACTATGCACTCCTTACTAACTGTCATTAACTCCTACCTTATTCCTTATTCCATATATTATATTATATTTTTGAACATTACATTTTACATCTTATATACTAACGTTTAAAGCTTTGACACCATTGGCTTGGTGTTTAAGTTATTATTATAACAACAGACTGATAATTATGAATGTACAAACAATAAACAATGTGATTACATGTTACAACTGAGAGTAGTTAGGTGACAAACATAGCACATGTTATAGAAAGTAACTTTCACACATACAGGAACAAACAATTAAGTTGGCTTGGCATTTCCTACTTGAAAGTGAATTCTCAATATGTTTGTATTAAGATTACAAACTAACTTGATTGATATTCAAAAGGTTAATTTTACATGGGGTTTTAACAATGGTGTTTTTACAATTTGAGAAACAGTTGACATTTATGACAGCATATGTTACCAAAAACATATTGCACTTAAAAATTGTTAGATTATTTACCAAGTTTGAAAATAAAAATAAAATGAAAGTAACAAAGATATTATACTACAAATTGTTATAAATATTTGCAGCATAAAACAGGTTCTCGCATGACTACCTGCAGTAAGGTAATTTATCAAGCTTATATTAAATGCCTTGGACGAATTCTTTACTTGAACCCTGCTGTCATCTAATATATCTGTTCACCTAAAAAAATAATATACCACTTTATATTCAAACATCGCCACTATTTGGTTTAATATTCTAAAGCAAATGTGAATAAAGCTATCTGTATGAGAAGATATTAAGTTTAAGACTCGTGTCTATATTTGGTTGCGTTTATACAACTGGATGCATATTTAACGCACTTTTTAACTCTTGCCCTTTTTTATAGATTGTAGGAACAATTGTTTGTATTTAAGACAGCTTAAGATTTTGTTTGCACTTTTTCTTTTCTTTTTAAATCAATTTGTCCTGGCAATTTGCAGAAACGTTTAAATGGACAGAAATTGTAATCAAATTGCAAAAAAAAAGTTGCAAAGAGTATCAATAATTATAATGAATAACTGAACTGTTGTTTAACCCTTAACCCACGAAGCACGACTATAATAGCCAATGTGTCCATTGTAAACCTAGATCAGCCTGCCAGTAACTCGCAGGCTAATCATACTCGCAGGCTGATCTGAGTTTACAATGTCCATCTGCTGATCAGTAATTTCCTGAAACCACCCCTTTGTCACATAAATTGAATGGTTTTAATCAAAGAAAGAACTATGTAGTGGGTTAAGGTTAACAACTCGTGTACGTGTATGAACTGTTGACTCTGAATCTAGCTATCACAAGTTTGAGCCTCTCTAATGCCATAGGGTTACTTCCGGTGTCCTTAGGCAACACATTTCCCCTAGCCTCACCCGTTGGATGGGGACATAAACCAGGTATTCCCGTGTATCACACAATATTTTGCATGTTAAAGAACCTTTGGAATAATTTGATAGAAATATGGGACACTTGCCCTACTCTATGTATCCTTCCCCTCTCTTCCAGGCAGCTTGAATGCATTATTGAGCCATTAAACAAACATTGGTCAAAGTCTGGTAAGAAGCTTTCCAAAATGTAGGAACTACTTTCATTAATAACAATGATATTCACTCCTTTTAAAACAAGAGTTCAATGACCTTGAAGCTCTACTGATAGGTTTTTGATAGCTAGATCAGCATTCCTGTGAAGTTTCATGAACATCTGTCAAGTAGTTTCAGAGGAGCAGTCGCTACAAGTTTTTATTATATAACTCTATGTAAACAAGGATGGCCGCTGGCAGCCATGTTTAATGTTGAATCAAAATAATTTTCAACAAGGACCAACATCATGTCATGCTGATCATTTTAGAAAAAGTCCCATATCAATATCACTTACAGTTTTCAAGAAGTAGTTGCTACAAGTTTGTTTTTTAAAAATCTATTTTTAGCCCTGGCAGCCATGTTGTATCTCCGTCTGAAGTGAAATTTGGTAGGATCAACTAGACATCAAGAGCAACATTTCTTTTAAGTTTCATGAAAATCCTTCAAGTAATCTCAAAGGAGTAGTCGCCAAAAGTTTTTCCTATATAACTCTATGTAAACAAAGATGGTCACTAGTGGCCATGTTTGACATCCAAATCAAAATGAACTTTGGTTAGGACCAACTACGTGGAAGCCATCTTGAATTTCCTACCAACCTGAAATTTTTCTAGGATCAACTAGACATCTAGAGCAACATTCAAGTCAAGTTCCATGAAATTCCATCAAGTAGTTTCAGAGGAGTAGTTTTTCCTATAAACAAAGATGGTCGCCATGTTTGACATCCAATTAAAATGAACTTTGGTTAGGAACAACATGTCGTACCAGTCATTTTGTTTTTTAAGTAGTCGCCACAAAATTGCATTTTTAAAATCTATTTTTAGCCGTGGTGGCCATCTTGAATTTCCAGCCGACCTGAATGTTTGCTAGGATCAACTAGACATCAAGAGCAACATGCCTGTGAAGTTTCATGAAAATCTGTCAAATAGTTTCAGAGGAGTAGTCGCCATAAAAACAACGTTTACAGACAGACTACAGGCGAAGCACCATGGCATAAGCATCAGTCGAGCTAAAAACACATACAAAGGAACCATTTTTTGTGCTGCTGTCGATGTTGTCAAACAAAACAAAACAACCCCAGAAGATGTGGTTGTTGTTTTTTAAATGCTTTGGGAATATAACTGAAAGCTGCAAACAACTTGTTTTGTTTTAAATGCAATTTATCTTAATTAGAATATATCTTCTGCATGCTGCAAAAACCTTTGCATTATTGGTGTGTCACAATAAAAAAACATTTATTACTGTTAAGAAAACACAATTAAACTAGTGCCTCCACGGCTGGGATGATAAAGACACTACGTTTGAAACCTTCTTGCCTCTCGTCGCTTTAGGTTCGAAACCCACTGGGAGCTTTGACTTAAGTGAGAAAGTGTTGATTCTTGCCCATGACAGGAGGTATACAGTACTGGTTCTATCCAGGAAAAAATGGGTGGTCTGCCTCCACCAAAAAATTGACGGTCATATAATATATAGCCTAAATGTGCGTGGTCCAGTGGTAGAGCACCAAACTCCAGATTGAGAGGTCGTGGGTTTGATCCTCGCTGCGGCCGCGTTATTTATCCTTGAGCAAGATAATTAATACACATTGCTTAGTACTGGTTCTACCCAGGAAGCCATCGAGAGTGATTAATCTAAGTTGCAAGAACTTGTTTCGTAATTGATGTAAAAAAACATGTTTAAACTATAGAGCCTAAATATTCAAAAAATGACGTAAAACGCCATTCAAACAAGAAATCAACTTCATTTTTCTTTTTTGTAATTTGCATCAGGTGTAGAAAGCAGAGGGGGTGTATAAGTGAAAGGGTCTGGGGTGTAGGTATGATCACTCAGGCATGTGTGTGAAGGTGGGACAGGGCTAAAGCCCATGCCGAATTTAGGTGAGGTGATTTAAGCACAGAATATAACCCATGCCAGAAAGAGGTCTGAATCACTCGTAATGTATCCATAAACACAAACTACATCACTGCTTTGATTGATAATCAGTCCAAAAGGTGCCAAGATAGTTCCTTGAAGTTACTAACAAAAGCAGAGAGCATAAAGATTGGGATTCAAAAGTTTTTCAGTCAAAGTTTGAAACGGTAGGAAACAGCTCACAACAGTTCTCAAAAAAGTGTAAGGACTTGTATATTGACCACTTATTCCATATTCTGTATTCCATATTCTGTATACCATATTCTGTATTCCATATTCTGTATACCATATTCTGTATACCATATACTGTATACCATATTCTGTATACCATATTCTGTATACCATATTCTGTATACCATATACTGTATTCCATATTCTGTATTCCATATTCTGTATTCCATATTCTGTATACCATATACTGTATACCATATTCTGTATACCATATTCTGTATACCATATACTGTATACCATATTCTGTATACCATATTCTGTATACCATATTCGTATACCATATTCTGTATACCATATTCTGTATACCATATTACCATATTCTGTATACCATATACTGTATTCCATATTCTGTATTCCATATTCTGTATTCCATATTCTGTATACCATATTCTGTATACCATATACTGTATACCATATTCTGTATACCATATTCTGTATACCATATACTGTATACCATATTCTGTATACCATATTCTGTATACCATATTCTGAATACCATATTCTGTACATATTCTGTATACCATATTCTGTATACCATATTCTGTATACCATATACTGTATACCATATTCTGTATACCATATTCTGTATACCATATTCTGTATACCATATTCTGTATTCCATATTCTGTATACCATATTCTTCCAAATATACTGATATTTCATCTGGTAACAGTTAAACTATACAGTGACATGTAGTTGATCAAAGAAGTTGACATATGTCACCTACTAGACTGACAAACTACACATCCCATCAAAAGGCTAGGCATTAACTGATACTGGTATGGAAATATGTCAAACTACAAGTTATAACTGTGGCTAACAACCACCAGATACTGGTATGACAATATGACAAGTTATAAGTGTGGCTAACAACCACCAGATATGACAAACTACGAGTTATAGTTGTGGCTAACAACACCAAATACTGGTATGACAATATGACAAGATGCAAGCTATAGGCTAACAGCCACCAAATACTGGTATGACAATATGACCTACAAGCTATAATGGTGGCTAACAACCACCAAATACTGGTATGACAATACGACAAACTACACGTTATATTAAGATGGCTAACAATCTGGATTCTGGTATGATAATATGAAATATTGTGACTAACAACCACCAAATATTGGTATGTCAATATGACAAACTACAAGTTGTAATTGTGACTAACAACCACCAGATACTGGTATGACAATATGACTAAATGAACATTATAATTGCGGCTAACAACCTCTAAACTCTGGTATGACAATATGACAAACTAGACTCTAAACTGTTGAAAAGCAGAATAGTGCATACACTTATGTAAATAACCAGGAATCAACATCACATGCCCAACTATTATATACATAAAGCATAAACTTGAATGATTTGTTTTGAAAAACAAACAATATTCACACAACCAACTGGCCCAAAGTAAAAGTAAAAGTCCTACCTGGGGCACGTTGGCAAGCATGATGGTGCGCGACTTGAGATAATCTGCGATATCACTGTATGTAACCGACATCGAGCCTGCGATGATTTCACCTTCTGATATATAATTATATTTGTCACAAGCGTGTAGCCGAGAAAGTTGTCTGATTTAGTTTTTTTATTTGACAGCGTTTTTAATGGTTAATGGTTGATGATCTTAATAAAAGTTTTCACGCTTTCTGATGGAGCTTCACTGGAGTTAATAGTTGCCTCTCTAACACAATAGTTATATTCAGGTGACAAGATACACCGAGTTATAATCACAGTTATAACCGCGACAGTTTCCAATTACTTATTTTACTTTTACAACGACGCTCGCTGTATGCTTTACACAACTGTATTAAACACCGTAGCACGCTTCTGCCCACAAAATTATTAATAGGTCGAGGTTGAGAATTATTAATAGGTCGAGGTTGAGGATTATGGCTCTTTATGACACTTGTCACAGGGCACCGAGATACACACACACACACACACAAGTTATCCAAATAGACAAATTTAGGTACACTCGATTGGCGACTGGAATTCTAAATAAGCCTAGGATGTAAACGATTTCAAAAATATTAAAATATACTAAAATTTAATCACGAGTTGTCATTAATTACCAATTGCACTAATCAGTTATGGCTGTCTGAATTGTCCACCTGTAACAGTTTCTGCCTGGAGACACACATGAAATTGATGAAATTCTAAACTGTTCCCTGAAACTAAAACGCCTGACATTAAATACTTCTCCTAAATCAGTTAACTAAGCTTACAAGTTATTATATCTATCTCGTCCTGAAAATTCAATTAAACAGATTTATTGTCGACTCTAGTGTAAGCATAGACAAGACAGTCAGTGCAATCTATTTCCCTGAGGTGATAAAAACTAAACCATAAACAGACAAGATTTTTGGAAAGACCCCTAATTAAATATCTGTACAATATTCTGATATTATAAGATAGATAGATAATCTGAGATAAGATAATGTTTACTGAGAAAGCTACATAAATGTAACATGTTATTATAGTGCAAGAAAAAGAGGTATTAACAAATACAAATAAAATTACAAAGTACAAAATAATTATATCATAAACCACTTGTCGGTCACTAAACACACCATATATTTCAAATTCTTTTATATTATAATATGAAGAGCAAGAACTCTGGGTCAGGGAAAGGTTTAAATCAGTGACAATAATTAGTGGTAGTTTGTGAAGATGTTTTACTCTTACAATAATAGAGACATTATAGATGTTATTGTATGAATAAAGAGGATTGGGTTGCACCAGGTGAGCCATGAGATTTCACTGACACCTGGGGGCTATCTGTGTCCAGTAAGACTGACCATTAACCACCAGTATTTTAATTCACTAATCAGACTGAATGACCATTATGGTATAATAGTATAACTGACCATTACTATTTATTCCATACATTGCCGGAGGAAAAAGATGCATATGGCCCTTAAGTTCATTGGGTTAAATTTTGTGAACATTATTGATATTGCTATATTCTTAAAAATTGTGGACATTGATGTACATTTAGATGACTGCATGCTTTCTGCAGAATCTTTGTGATGTCAGCATGTTAGAACAAATAAAAGATATATAAAAGAACATGTAATCTTTCTGACCACCTACGTAAACTCAAAATGACCTTTCCATAGCCCACAATTGTTGGATATACAATAATTCTTTATTAAGTAATCAAAGGCCTCCGGCCCACAGTACAAGTATAATACATAATGCGAATTATAACGAACCACCTGATCAAATGTTATGCAATTACAACTAAATTTTAATAAAATAAACTGTGTGTACGAATTATACTTCATTGTCTTTGATCTTTAACATGTTATGAATAAAAATATTATTGTTTTATTTGTACAACAAATAAAGGATCATAGCTGCACAATTTCCGATTTGACTCTTTTTAGGCTGATTTTATAGCCGATATTGGGCCAAATTCCCAATGCCAAAACATTTATTTTTTTCCAATTTTGAGATAAAAATTCCCAACTGAAAAAAGGAAAAGAAAAACACAGAAAAGTATCAAAAGTTTGACAAGTATTGAGTACGAAATGCCAATGTTCATAATTTTTTACTGTAAACAGTATGAAAGATATAATTATGAAATGAATGTGTTATTGTTTCATTTCCCAGTTTTATGAAAAATCATGCTGTAGTTCCCAAATTCGATGGTATGGGCTGTGTTCCCAAAATATAGAAAAAATACACTGAATCTAATCTCCCTCTAGGGCTGCTGTCCCAATATAACCTTATATGATGTGGTAATGGAATTTCACTTCGCTACATTTCTTACATAATCCTTGTCTTAGTAACCTTTCTTAGGAATAGGATTGTGTTGGTTATTTGAACACCATTCTATACAGAATTATAAGAGACGAGGGATATGATGATTCCATGATTTAAATAATACACCCTCCCCCCTCACTACCCCTACTGTAAGCTACCAGCTGAAAAAAGCCAATAACCAAACTCCGCCGAAAGTCAATGGACCAGAACAACGTGACCCTTATTGGGAACATGACATCATACTAATACTTAAATTTTTACCAAATGTCGTCAAAATCTGTTGAGAAGTTTAGGAAGATGTCGGGACAGTAGTTGGGACAGTAGCAGGGACAGGTAAGTGTGATGCATGTGTGAAAGTGTGACACATGCAGATGGACGGCCAAGGGCAACACTATAATATTATGTCCCCCACCCCTATCCCCATATATGGTTGAGGCATAACAAATATTTTTATAGGGACATCTTCGATTTTGAAATATTTATCAAAGTATTTTGGAATTTAAAATTGTCTTTATTTTGACTGGATTTTACTGAAATAATGTTGTATCATATACAACCATAAGTAAACATGCCAAATTATTTTGTTTTGACTGTTATGCCAAGTTATGCACACCATTCCATGACTTTGTACCTGACTCAGTTAATCTGCAAGACCTATAACTGTAAACTGTGACACAATTATTATTTTTGGCTGGTTAAGTATCCGAAAATACAGATTTGAGGATTTGTCAAACATGAAGGTGTGAGGTCCAGCACTCACACTATGGCTCCAGACTAACCCAATATGTTGTTTTCACACTAACCCCACCCCTTGCTGAGACAGCGTTATGATCCTTCTAATTTTCTCGCCAGTGCACACACACCCTTTTGTTGTCCACAACTGACCACCTCTGTCCACTTGTTTATTTACTGTCGGATCAGCGCTCACAATCAAAGGTAGATAATCCTGTCATTATTTGTAGAAAGAGGGATTTATATTCAGGTATGCAAATTGCCTGGTGTCCAGCCAGTGGTCAGTCAACTGTGCATAAATGTTTCTTGTAAGCAAAATCATCTCCATAAAGGCCGACTGAAGACAATATGATAGCAACAGGACCCATCTTTCAACACATCTAAACTTTTCAACTTATTTTCAAAAGGCCCACAGGAACCTATTTGATAGTAAGAATATGGCAGGGTTCCTCCTACATATCCTCCCCTATCTCTGTGCTGGTTCGAAATAACCTGATGAGTCCTTTAACAACAACTCCGAATCAATTAAAATGAAGAAGTTACTAAGATCAACACAACCTACTTTTTGGCTGGTTTAGACAATACATATATAAGAAAGTTATATAACATACATGCCAAATCTCCCGCATTCTCCGGTAGACTACCGGATTTGCCTTTGATTTACAGAACACACGGAAGGCGCTCAAAATCTCTCGGAAATCAATTATTTGCCGAGTATGGTTGATTGCCTGTAATTTGTAATACACAGCATGTGTTTAGCGCGTGTCAACCAATGAGTTTGCAGCTGTTGCGTATCAAATCGATCAAGGTGGGGTTACGATCATACAACCAACCAATGAAATTGCATCTAGCGTCTCGTGGCACATGAAATTTATTGAAATAGGCTATGGCCGGGTAAACAATCACATTTCGCAAATTATCACCTTGTTATGAAACATGGACCTACTGGTAGGTACATCATTAATTGAAGATTATAGGTGCGATGCCGACAATTAATGCTAACTACACCAATCAACAGGTGGTTGATTGAATCAGCTTGTTTTTATTCCAGAAGGATTTTGCCGAAATGGAGACTTTTTTATCAATGCATTCGGTAAATCGTTATAAACGTCTAGTAACAATGTTATATCCTCCGCAATATTACGACTAAACCCATCTTCCATAATTATTAACACCTTTTACTGCTTTAATGATAAAAAACACCATTTTTTTCCCCATTTAATTTGCCAATTTCGTGTCGTATTGTGAAGAAATTGTGTACTATTACGTTTCCGGATTTCAGAGGACGGGTTTAAAACACGGCTCTCAAAAGAAAGCAGTTTGGAAAATCGGTGTAAAAGCTTCTTTTTTTTATTATTACGGCCTAATGCCTATACTGTTATTTGTTTTCATCTATTTTATATATACAGTATAGATAATGAAATACAAAATAAAATTAGAAATAGATTAACAGTTGTCAATATTTGAAAAAAATGCTATGGTTTCATGACGTTTTGTAAAATCTCCCTGATTTGGACTAAATCTCCCTGATTTGGAAGTCCAATCTCCCTGATGTGATGCTGGAAAATTTGGCATGTATGATATAATACAGGGACAGGGGTTCAAAAATAAGCTACTGATGAAAACGTAATTATCAACTCATCACCTTGTCCTAGATTTTAAAATAAGGTCACCTGGAGTTTTAATGTTTTAATGAAGGATATACACTGATCAGTTTTAAAAGTAAAACCTTTAAAATGAGAAAAGCACATTACTATAACTAGATTACTGTGACCTACTTGCCAGATATGACCTACTTTACAGGTCAATGACCTACTTTTGAAAAACTGGACACATATATTTAATAATGTAACTATAGGACCATTTTGTATTATTATAATTTACCTTTTGATAACCTTCAAATAGGTCACATTGTGGATATCTTATATAATAATCAGTATATATCTGCTAAAAGAACTGTCCTACTTTAAAGTCATTGACCTTTAGTGCCTGAGATCACTGACCTAATGGAAAGATAAGTCATTACATCTTTAAATTGTTAGACCATTAGTAAGATTTCACCTTGATTTTGTTTCTTTAATTAACCTTGACATTAAAATTGTCAAGGCCATATAAAAATGTCAAACTTGGGAGATTGTATATTGTATGCTTCAAAAGTTAAATAGGGTTTGTTTTTTAAGATTTGAACTTGGCTTTATTTTTAAGTAGAGACGAGATTCCAAGCATTATTTATACTTGGCCTTCCTTGAGGACAGAATGGTAAGTGCAGTAAAAACAGGGTGGTCGCTACACCCTGTCTCAGGGTAGTCTTAAATGAAATGGAAAAGATGGATCAATGAATGAAGGTTCAAATTGTGGTCATATTGGACATGTGAATATAGGCAGTAAGAGTCCTTAGTGTTAGGTCATTTGACCATGCATGGAGGATAATAAGGGTAAGAAATGAAATAACACATAGATTACAGACAATATTACTTTGCCCTGGAATGAAATGTTGGTATAGGTGACATACATGCGTACATATCAACTGAAATGTAGAATAGAATGGTTTAAATACTCATAGGTTATTATGAACCCCACATACCCCTTCTCAACCCCACCCCTCACCCAGAAAAAAAGAATAAAAATCCTGTGTACTACTTTAAAGTTTGAATAGATTTCAATGGTTCTTTAAAGTGTAAGGAGATTAGTCTATTTGCAGGACCTCCCAGTTTACCTCCCCATCTGACGGAGTGTCTTCCCTTAGGACACATCAGTCACCCAGTGGCACCAGTTTACCTCCCCATCTGATGGAGTGTCTTCCCTAAGGACACATCAGTCACCCAGTGGCACCAGTTCACCTCGCCATCTGACGGAGTGTATTCCCCAAGGACACATCAGTCACCCAGTGGCACCAGTGTCTTCCCTAAGGACACATCAGTCACCCAGTGGCACCAGTGTCTTCCCTAAGGACACATCAGTCACCCAGTGGCACCAGTTAGGCTTCAACCCATAATCTCCAGATTCAAAAGTCAAACATACTATCCAATGGGCAAACACCACCATTTATCAACTAAAACTGGAACTATCACTGAAGCTGATAAATACCCCTGCAAATGAGTACCCCACAACAACATGCGAGTATCCCACAACAATATGCGAATACCCCACAACAATATGCGCATCTCCACTTCATACTGATGCTTCTCATCAAGTTTGCTGAAAACCCATCAAGGGGTTATGGAGAAATAGTGCAAACAAGATTTGTTGGTGAAAATATTTGAAGGGTCGATATAACTCTTGTCAAAAATATTCGAACCGGAATGAGACGATGTAATGCAGATCTCCACTTCATACTTACGCTTCTCGCAAAGTTTGATGAAAATCCATCATGGGTTACAGAGAAATAGCCAAGACAAGATTTTTATGTGAACATATTCAAAGGGCCACGACTCCATCAAAATCATCGAATCAGAATGATACGAGATGCACATCTTACGCTTCTCACGAAGTTTGATGAAACAGGGGTAATACCGGTATGGAGAAATAGCATGGATAAGATTTTGAACAGACAGGCCGACCAACCAATACAGTGATTCCTACATACCCATCTCAAACTTCGTTTGCAGGGGTATAATAACAGCACCACTTAGAATATGAAGGATCACTATTCTGTAATGATTGGTCCATTTAACAAGTAGTCTGCAGCTTGCTATAGTGAAAAGAAGGTCACAAGTTCAAGTCCAGTTTCAACCCTATAACTGCTATATAAAGACATATTAGCACAGAGGTATTAAACGTATCTAATATAAGTGAAACCAATCAAGGCTATCAAATTTAATAGAAAGATAAGACTGGAATTTAAACCCAAAATGTAGTACCTCCTTCAGAGGAACCGTAGCAACCCTATCATAGAAAGCCCTCAAATGATTGAAGGATTCGTCAATTTAGATAACTTTAGTGCAAGACTTCTTGAATGTTGTCAGGATTTGTAGAGGAATAAACACCTAATGGGGTCTAAGTAATGCTTGTAAATTGCCTGTACCCATGCTTACGTTTTCTTCTGTTTACTCTAAAACAGTTAAAATTGGGACACATTTTGTAAATGATGGGTAATCATAATATAATCTCCTTTTCAAAACAACATTAATGACAGTTAAGCAATATCTCTTATAACTTAAGACTTTCAATGTTTGCAGAAGGATCTGTTAGTGAATGATAAAATCAGTTTTGAAAATTCTCGCACCAAAGCTGATAAAATGTGACCTATCTAGAAAGCAATGTCAATCTTGCTGTAATCCCAGGATTGTAAAACATTCCTGACCACAGAAATAGGTCCTAAGTTTGGTAATTTACCAGGGGCATTATGAGCTAGGCCGATACTGGAGTTACTCCTACTTGGAAGGTGTGCCCCCATCCCATCAGACAGAGGGTTCACAGGTCCTTGCCCTGAACATTTTGAAATATAAACACAAAATGGTAGACATATACAATGGTGCATTCTGGGTGATTAAACACATATATTGTACATTTTAACGAGTCAAACTGCAGGAGTTGTTTAGTTGAAATAAGGCTTCAGAGTAAAAAACAACAAGCTGATTTGTTTACGTTACACATGGGTATCAGGATAATGCTCTGCTCTGCCACTGTCTTCATGATGCTCATCTTTATAATCTTTATCAGCCATCTTACAATAATAGCCAGCCATTGTAGCTTACAAACACAGAAGAACCAAATATGAATCTAAGACATGTATTGAATTGAATTGGATTTTATAGTCGCACCAACAGCTAAGGTCATATGGTGACTTTCCAGCTGCCAGTTGGAGGAAGACCCCAGCTGCCCCTCTGGGCAATTTTTGTGCATGGGCAGTGCCTGGGTAGAACCACCGACGTTCCGCAAGCCAGCTGGACAGCTTTCTCACATAAAGATTCCTAGACCCCTGAGGGCTCGAACCTACAGTGGTGAGGGGCAAGTGATTTCAAGTCAAAGACTCTAACCACTCAGCCACGGACGCCCCACTCTAAGTCTTGATGTATACTTCTTGCAGCTGCAGAAGTCTATGTTTGTTTAGTCATTGCAAGGCTTGCTTATTCAGCAACAGACCTCTGTTAAGTAGTATTTTTCTGTAGAAACCTGGGCATTCATTTTATGCCACAAGCAGAGAACAATGTATGTATTTATGTGTGGTGTTTTACGTCATTTTCAACACATGTAAGGTTATATGTGACGGTCAATTTTTGTGTGGTGGAGGTAGACCACCCACTTATCCTGGGTAGAACCAGTACTGTAAACCTCCCGCTATCCGTAAGAATCAACACTTCCTCACAAGTCGAGCTCCCAGTGGGACTTCGAACTCGCAGCGGTCAGAACGCAACCTCGTTAACTCCTTGGCCACAGAGACGCTTCAACAGGGAACCACCCACTCCTATAACTAGGGTTGTACTAGCATCAGGCTGTTGCTGATAAGCCACAACTGAATTATTGCTCAAATTGAGCAGGTATTTAACCCCTAGACATAGGACTGCCCCTATTCTTTGTTATTAGGGATCAAATCCCGCTCAGCAACCTTAGGACATATCCTCTAAACAGACTGCTTATTAGCAATCTCAATTCATCAATCCAAATGTCCAATCTCTCAAGTGGTCACTTCAATTTGGCCCAAGAACTATTATCTCAATTATCCTTTGTAGCGCTAATGACCATTGAGAAATGGACCACCTCAAGGAAGAAGAACACTATAGCCTTATAATAATACCAAGATTCTGAAAATGACTGGGATGTTTAGGATTATTTCTGATAAAATGTTAGCATCAAAGTACTGGAAGTACTGTCATTCGTAAATTCTAAGTAAAATAAAATTTGAAAATTAATACATGTGGAAATTGTAAGGCATGGCTGTGTGCTGATCATCATTCTCTGACTGATCCGTCATCTACTCGATATTTCATTTAGGTTCCTTCAAGGTTGCCCTTTCCTTCCCTTCTAGGAAACAAATAAACAGTGGGTTTGATCCTGGTTCCCCTTCCACTATTTAAATCTCACTTAAGTTTGGAAAAGCTCTATTCATGGTACTCTGGTTAAAATTTGCATTCTGGTTAAAATTTGCAATTGGTGAGGCAGGTACTGAACCCACAGGGCTTTAAATCCCCACATATTGGAGGAGAAGAAGAGTTGAATTGCTGTTTATCTTAGGTTATTTAGAGCTGCCCCAGAAAGGGGAAAGAGACATAGGAATCCAGGAACCCTACCCTACTCTTAGGACAGTCTCTGGATACACTTAACTACCCAGTTTATAGACCCATCTGAAAGACAAGGCTAAGGGAAGTCTCTTGCTTAAGGCCACACTGAAGCAACCCAGTGGCCCCAGTGTCTCAATCCCCAGATCTCTAGAATCTGTCTAACATCTCTAGAACCAGTCTTACACTGTCTTCTAGAATCAGTCTAACATCTCTAGAACCAGTCTAACACTGTCTTCTAGAATCATTCGCAACTTGTCGTACACTGCTTCGCAGCATTACACAGCATTCGCAACATCTCGTACACTGCTTCGCAGCACGACTCGAATGTAATACGCAGGTTTCCATATTGGTTACGTCATACTAGCGTGACGAGTCAGATTCCCGCCAAAACGAATTTGCATTCAAAATCAAAGTTATCTTCAACATTTTGCAATGTCATTTAGCCGCTTGCTCCATCTATAGTTTATTTACGTGAAAGCAGTGATAAAACCTTCATCTGTATTGTAAATAACAAACATGCAACGCAAATCATACATCAACACGTGCCGTATGGTTTATGCAGCAACAGTGCACTATTTTCTGTGCCGTTGCCTTCCGGCTAACAGAATGTAAAGATTTTGAACATACCGAAGCGCCGTGATACACACAAGGCGGGATCCTGAAGAATGACGGGATTGGCCGAGCGTTCACGAGTTCAAGAATCAGTCTTACATCTCTAGAACCAGTTTAATATATCTAGAACCAGTCTAACACTGTCTTCTAGAATCAGTCTTAACATCCCTAGAACCAGTCTTACACTTCTACAATCAGTATAACACCTCTGGAATCAGTCTAACACTTCTACAATCAGTCTACCATGTTATCCACTGGGCCATCTAGGCCCTTGGAGAAGAAATATGCGCGATCTCAAATATGACAATGCTAGTATCTATGTTAATTTAGACCGTCATATCTTGTAGAAACAAGAATTATCTGAAGAAGTTCAGTGACTATTATATTTGAATTAAGTGAAGTGGCTTCTAAAAATGCCATACTGAAGTCTTGGTTATTGGTTAATTCCAGATTCCATCATCTTAATTTTGCATTCTAGGGTTCACTTAATACAATCCCAGTATAATTATCTCAATTAACAAACTACTAATTTACTTTTGATATGTCTTAATGACTTGTAAAAATAGTAAATTATAACAGAATTCTGTCTGTAACTACCAAACCAAAACGCTTAATACTTTTTATTATTTAGACATCCAGGCATACTTAGACTTACCTTGCTTACGCCCATCCTATGAAATAGGCAAATTTGTTTTCTATCACCGCTTCCCAATTCCAACCCAACCCCCTCCCACCCCAGCACCCCGACCCCAAATTCGTTGCTGTAGTCACTAAATCTGAAGATCTTTGAGGTTTGAGCGTCTCTCTGGTGCCAGTTCTTCGAGTGTGTCTGTAGGACAAATACTTCCCTTGGCCTCATCCACTGGATTGAGACATTGGTTTTGTGTATTGTATATATCCAATGTGTTGATCGACTGTTAAACAAAGACTGTTAAACAATTCAATTCTTAATTTCTGTTTATTTATTTATCATTCTCTTGTTTACTGCTAACAGCCTTTGCGAGTTGGACCTTTCTAAGCAAAAGAACAAGATTCTCCAGGCAACAAATCCTGATCAACACATTAAGACTTCACAAGAAGAAAAAAAAGAAGCAAATTTCAAAGGTCAATGCAAAACTAGTGTATCTTGTTCTTTTTAACATAAAGTTACAATAGTCTCGCATTCACCTCTCAAATTGTATTCATATAAAACAAGATATAGAGAATATCATGTTAGTGCCTGATCACATCCAGTTTATCAGGCGAGGCTGAGAAATAAATGAAGTCCGAGGCTGTGTGGCACCCTGTTTCTCTGCAGAATTATGCAGATCGACATGATAAAATCACTTATGAACATTTCTCATTGCCCAGCATGTTAATATACCCTCTATAATCCTCATCAATTATGAACCTGTACCATACCAACCCTGTTACCATGCCAAAATATGCAAATAGGATTCTTGTGCTTCCACAGTGTCAAAATAAATAAATACTCAGATAAAGTGTTTTGTTTGTTGTATGTATCCAGTACATAAACATTTTTTTTTGTTGATATTATATCATCTCTATGTTTTTTCATGTTAAGAGAAGGTGAGAAGTTCCAATAAATGAAAGTGTTTCTAAAGTAGACAGTATAAGCTATTATTCCATAAATATCATGAGAACTTAATAAGTATTGAGGAGCTACAACCTACCATTATTTATACAAGGGAACAACAAGGGGTTTGTTGACAACAGAATATGTTTTCAAATGATTTTGTAAGTTGTGAAGTACATGTCAGCAGCTCAATCCAGTTACCATATTTAAACACTAATGGCAGCCACACATGGTGGTGGTGTTCTAATGATTATAGTCACTCTACCATATGAGACGACAAGAAGAATCCCTTGTTAAACTCGGCATTATGTTTACAAAGGTGGGAGTTATACGAGGCCATTTTAACAAGAAACAGGTACAAGCAAAATGCTCAAATGCTAGTAAGCATGCTCTGCTTTAAAAAAATTACAAATTACGCCTTTAAAATGATTAAATTCGATGTCCGACTATTAACAGTAACTCCTAAACTTAAGTATGCTGACACCCTTATAGAACTAGTAAGTTTGTTTTCTTTAGAAAATATTAGTGGGGAGGTATACTGTATTTGAGTTTTGTTGTTTAGATTTTTTATGGAATAAAGATAAATATTTATCTGTTTAATAGTCATCATGCAGTTTTAAGTGGAATAAAAACAAACATGCAAAAAAGGGAGATAATTACAGCAGAGCCATAATATAGCAGAGCCATAATATAATGCTTGGACATTTATATATCACAACTTTGTTATCCTACTTATATGACACACACATTGTTTGTATCTTTAACAAAACAATAGGAAACAATTAAAACAATAGGAAATAATTAAAACGATAGAAAGTAATAATACAGGAAGGTATGTATATACGGGGTTTAACAGTGCTTATCTCTATAATACAGGAAGGTATGTATATACTGGGTTTAACAGTGCTTAGGTATGTATATACGGGGTTTAACAGTGCTTATCTCTATAATACAGGAAGGTATGTATATACGGGGTTTAACAGTGCTTATCTCTATAATACAGGAAGGTATGTATATACGGGGTTTAACAGTGCTTATCTCTATAATACAGGAAGGTATGTATATACGGGGTTTAACAGTGCTTATCTCTATAATACAGGAAGGTATGTATATACGGCGTTTAACAGTGCTTATCTCTATAATACAGGAAGGTATATACGGGGTTTAACAGCGCTTATCTCTATAATACAGGAAGGCATGTATATACGGGGTTTAACAGCGCTTATCTCTATAATACAGGAAGGTATGTATATACGGGGTTTAACAGCGCTTATCTCTATAATACAGGAAGGTATGTATATACGGGGTTTAACAGCGCTTATCTCTATAATACAGGAAGGTATGTATATACGGGGTTTAACAGCGTTTATCTCTATAATACAGGAAGGTATGTATATACGGGGTTTAACAGCGCTTATCTCTATAATACAGGAAGGTATGTATATACGGGGTTTAACAGTGCTTATCACAATGGTGTCTTCATGTAGTGATGAACTCCAAGCTGAACATAGTCCTGACATACTTGAATACCATACCTTATCAGGTCACAGGGGCGTTCCTGGGGCTAATTTAGGTATACGCACCATCGAGTTTTGGATTCACAAATGTGCCTAACCCATCTATACCTTCAGTTTTTATTGCATATTTCGCCCTTTTTATTTTTTTGCTTCTTTAAAAGCCTGTACGCACGTGTGTACGTGCGTATGCCTAGGTATGCCCCTGGGTCACATAACATGATACTCCACCCAGTCTCATTATACTGACACAGGTCCAATCTGTCCTACCCTTTATATGCTGACTATCAAGCCAGGGAGCTACTAGTACCATTTTAATGATGTATTTGGTGTGACCATCCCCTCCCACATCCAAAGGAAGGTACATTGTAATTAGGATCGAACATGACATCAAAGGGAGATAATCTAACTATTCCTGTATACCAATTAATTATCAGAAACCAATTACACACAAATGTGTGTTGGGTATTACAAGCCTTTATTATTGCCACACATACTTGGTAAGATAAGTGCCTAATTAACCTGGAGAGTTGTTATTTATCACTTAATTGTTTACTCTCTACACACATTACAAGCTATTAAGTTCCCACAGTATTACTTGACTTACCTGTAAACTGTAATTAAAATCATGTTTTCTCTTTTTAAGACAAGACGCAGTGACATATACAAAAGTAACCTGTCACTTAAAAAATTTGACCTTTGAACCAAGACTGCAACTTTGACTGTGACCTTGATCTATAGATAGTGGTAAGTTGACTTTTGTCATTGGGTGCATTCGGGGTTCTCCCATTGGCAACCATGTCAGATAACTTCGGGCCACCGATGGTTGAACATTTGGTAACAATGATGTCACCGATATTACCTCAGGACTGTGTAGAGTCACAGGAAGATTGGTTACCAACGTTCTACCTATTGGTGAACCAACGGTTAACGACGGTGACTGATGGTAACCGAAGGTGCTTTCGGTAACCGATGGGAAAACCCTGAATGCACCCAGTAACCTTTGCAGTTTAATTAAGAAATATGAACAGGAGGGCCATGATGGCCCTAAATCGCTCACCTTAGGGCAGTCATGTTTTCAGCAATCTATGTCCAGTGTCACTCAAACATCAGATCAACATGACTGTAGCTTTTTTCAATAAAGATACAAGAAAAGGTCCCCTCCGACATGGCAGCCATGATTTACGGTATTTTTAACTTCAGAAAGTCACCCTCGAGCACTTTATGCCCAGGTGAGCTAAAACACAACAGGGTGTCAGTTTCAGCTCAGTTTGATAAACTGTATGCAAATGATTTTATATTATCAAATATATTGTGATGACAGGGATGGATGTCCTATAGCTGATAGCATAACAAAATTTTGGTAATTTTCCATATAGTTATGCAGGGAAACTGCCCGCCCACTGGCGACTATGTTTTGATGAATCAACCCAGTTTGAACAAACTTGGTAGAAGGTCACCCAAACATCATTTGTGAAATTATTTTGAAATCCACCAAGCGGTTTCAGTCGAGACGATTTTTTTTAACTTTTTCATATATAAATATAGCAAAAGTAAGTCCCATCCCCTGTTGGCCATCTTTTTTGACGAATCAATCTGGCTTGAACAATCTTGGTAGAGAGTCACCCAAACCTTTGTTAATTATTTTGAAATCCATTGAGCGGTTTCAGATGAAAAGAATTCCATATAGAAATATAGCAAATATAAGCCCCGCCCCCTGGCGGCCATTTTTTTTTTTAATCAACCGGCTTGAACAATCTTAAAAGAGGCCGACCCAAACATCATTTCTGTGAAATTATTTTGTAATGGGACAAGTGGTTTCAGACAATAATTTTTTTAAAACGTTTTCTGATATTGTTATATAGGGACACTGCCACGCCCCCTGGCGGCCATGATTTTTGACAAATCAACCCGGCTTAAACAAACTTCGTAAAGTATCATCCAAACATCATTTCTTTGAAAATATTTTGAAATCCATCAAGCGGTTTCAGATGAGAAGATTTTTTAAGTATTCCATATAGAAATATAGCAAAAATAAGCCCCGCCCACTGGCGGCCATGTTTCTTGACGAATCAACCCGGCTTGAACAATCTTGTTAGGGGGTCACCCAAACATCATTTCTGTGAAATTATTTTGAAATTGATCCTGTAGTTTTAGAGAAGATTTTTAAAGTTTTCCAGCTTGTTTTCTTTCGGTTGCATTGGAAACCAGAATCCTGCATGGATTTGCATAATTTGAACAATCTTGAGAGAGGACCACCCAAGGATCATGTTTTGTTGACTCCTATTAATGACTTTACCTATGCCAAGTTTAATGACAGAAATATGAAAAATGTGACATTAAAAGGAATTTTTAATTTTTTCCTCAGCTTTTCAGACAGACAGAAAGGTGGATGATAATATGGGAACAAATACCTTTCTTGTGTCCTTGACATATTAAGCAACTGATATCAAAGCCTTATTGTCTTTTGATAGTTAAGGACTTGAATACCTTTCTTGTGTCCTTGACATATTAAGCAATTGATATCAAAGCCTTATTGTCTTTTGATAGTTAAGGACATGAATACCTTTCTTGTGTCCTTGACATATTAAGCAATTAATATTAAAGCCTTATTGTCTTTTGATAGTTAAGGACATGAATACATTTCTTGTGTCCTTGACATATTAAGCAATTGATATCAAAGCCTTATTGTCTTTTGATAGTTAAGGACATGAATACCTTTCTTGTGTCCTTGACATATTAAGCAATTTATTGACTTTTGATAGTATAGGCACGAAAACCTTTCTTGTGTTCTTGATGTAATTATTAAGGAATAAAGCCTTATTGTCTTTTGGTAGTATGGGCAGGAATACCTTTCTTGTGTTCTTCATGTATTTAGCAATTGATATTAAAACCTTATTGTCTTTTGATAGTATGGGCACGAATACCTTTCGTGTGTTCTTGATGTATTTAGCAATTGATATTAAAGCCTTATTGTCTTTTGATAGTATGGGTACGAATATCTTTCTTGTGTTTTTGATGTATTTAGCAATTGATATCAAAGCCTTATTGTCTCACAAATTCTTTTCTTGTGTTTTTCATGAAGCAACTGAATGATATAAAAAATTATGCTTCCCTTAATGCAATTTCCATGTTTCCAACCTTGTCATGTGAATTTACAACAATTCTCATACCTACCTAGCAGATACAGTAAGACAGATGCTGAGTTTATAGGTGCATATAAAACACTAATTCTTCACACAGATCAACATTAGTAAGCCAGCCAGAAGGTATGACTGCAAACAATAACAGTGATCAAAGACAGACCCAAGACATACTAGACATAGAAGTAAACAAACTGGCTATCAAACAGATGATCGTAAATAAGTTATGAAGTCAAAGTTTTAAATGTTGTGAAATAATGTCAAAGAATAAGACGGATGGAGCACACCCAAAGGTATTAGATGAATTTAAAATCAGTAGCTTGAATTTAAAAGTAGTCAAAGTAGTCATTGAAATATTGTGGATGGAACCACAGCAAACACCTGTAATAATGTTGAAATGGTACTAGTATCATATATTTCAGTAACCTTAAATGAAGGTAATAAGAAAATAGAGGTCAAGGTCACTTTAAGATGCGTATTATATGTCCAGTGCATGTCCATATGGCAGGAATACCGAGGCAGATGAGATCGTTGTTTTATTGGGAACATGGGCTTCATTTCTATATATATAAGTCTCTCTATATACAAGTCACTCCTTATTTGCTAAGCATCATCCCACAGCCTGAAAATAGTACAGATCCTGGGAACAACTGTTGGGAGCTGAGATTAGTGGTAATTAAAGGATAAGCAAGAAATTCGCTAAGTTTAGTTATACTGAAGTCCAATATCCTGTTAAAACTATGATCGACACAGGAAATCCCATCCCAAAAGTATTATCGGCCATGTACAGAAGCTTTTTGAGAATCCTAAGTGGAAGGAAGTGGGCTACTGGTTGATCAAGATCACCTTGAAGCATTATCTGAACAATCAGCAAGGAGCTTTTAGTAGGTTTAAAGCTCCTTTTATCAATGATGACAACTGGGGGTTAAAAAACACTGGCCCAGTAAAAGAAGACCTTATCTTTTTGAGATAAATAATGCTGTGAAAATAGTATTCCAACAAATCATTTTTTTTTTGGTATACTGCATTTTAGCTTGGGATCAGGACAATGAATCCAGGAATGTATTCCTCTACCCATAGCGATAAATCTATGTCTTAATTGTACCCTGGCTGCATGTGTGTGTATGTGTGGTGATTGGGTTTATACCACCTGTAGAGTATGTGTGTGTAGTGTAGTTCTTGGTGTGTTTGAACACCACCACCTCCACCCCCACCCTGCCTACCTGTGTTCGAACACCTCCACCCCAGCCCGCCTACCCGTGTTCGAACACCTCCACCCCAGCCCCACCCCGCCCACCTGTGTT
Source organism: Cyrtodaria siliqua (assembly GCA_037043455.1). Taxonomy (NCBI): domain Eukaryota; kingdom Metazoa; phylum Mollusca; class Bivalvia; order Adapedonta; family Hiatellidae; genus Cyrtodaria; species Cyrtodaria siliqua. The sequence goes on along the minus strand of JAWPHD010002011.1, from coordinate 76,055 downwards.
CGAACACCTCCTCCCCAGCCCGCCTACCTCCTCTCATTTTATAAATATACTTTTGAATGTCTGCTTTCTACAAACGTTAACAAATATAGACATAAAATTTATGGTGATTCAGTAAAGTGTGAATGAACTGGTACTCTGAGCATAAAATTAAGTGGTTTTAAAATGCATTGTATATGCTCTGGTGATCAGGCAGAAGGAAACCAGAGTGACTCTAAAGTTTCGTTATGCATACTTTTTCATGGAAATCTACAGTTTTACAAAGAGAAAGAATACAAAGAAATATTCCAAGTTTTTTTCCATTTTTATCCGGTAATCTACTCCAGGAATAAAGTCAGATATCAGGAATAAAGTCAGATATTCGACATATTACCACCAATCCCCTATTATATAAATAAAATAAGTTATTTATTCACTTTGGGTTTCAAAATGCTTGACGAGTTCCGAAATTACTTGTGACGAGTTCCGAACTTACTTGCCCTGCAGGCTGAGTGGAAATTTAAAATGGGGTAATTTACCAACTCGGAACAATCTCTTGAGCAAAACAACAACTCTTCTGTCATCAAGAAACATTAATGTGATTACAAGATATAATCCTTCTTTCATACTTTTACATTCTTTCCAAATTAAATTTATAAAACATAAATATCCTTTCTATGTGAATTAAACAATAAAGTTTGTTATTCTGCTTATCAAGATTGTAACCGCCCAAACCTCAGAAACCGACACCAACGTTATCTCTACCACTTGAACATGCTTGCACATTTCTGCATGTATCCACATGGTTTGTTTCTCCAGCTCGCTAATCTGTTAAAACAATAGAGAATCTATCTGACACTACCCCACAAAACCACCTGATTATTGTGTGATATCTGGATTCGGTTCTCTTAGTTTGCATTCCAGAATCTTCTTTCAAAACATGTTGTTGCTTCAACAGCTACAGAAGACTATCTCTCCGCATTCCAGCACCTGGGTGGGATGATCCTGGCCAATATTTCCAAGAGTTACACAATTGCAATTATTAGCTTTCCTAAGGTATCCCTTATTTACTTTAGTAGTGTCCTTCCATATTTCATGGGTGAAAAACCTCTGGACCTTTAAAGGGACTCATAGAAATCTTGATTTCTCTGAACCTCATGGCGTCCCGTTAGTTATCTCTACATAACATATCCTAACTATCTGAATGCTAGTTGTATTGTCAATTATGTTGCATAATTATATATTTAAACCTGTATGGTTTTAAATACATAAAACCCAAAAAACATCAAATTTATTTTCTTTTATATAATTATATGTAAGCAGGTTTGAAGCCAAAGATGAAATTGAAATAATAATTAGAGCTGCTAATTGTAATGTTTGATAACTGCACTCTACTTTGCCGTCTAAGATTGCCGCGTGTCATTTTTAAACACAATCTTAACAAAAACTATTTAAGTATCTACTAGATACTTATAGGCTTTCAGATCAATTTTAATATCAAACACATTTAAACCTGTTGGAAATGTGTCGTGTGTGTATTTCTAAGGTTTATAGTCCGTCCGCCAACGAACACGTCAAGGTATACCTGACGCGATGGGCACAATAGAGTCTGGACTTTTTGAATGTGTCTGAAACATTTAAACATTTAAATAAAGCACCCAAACCTCAAAAAATGAATCTAGAGTAAGACACAAATGAATGGACTTGCTGGAAATAATATTACACTCCTTGATAGATCCCAGTATCTGACCTTCCTTGAGTTTACCAATTTTTCATTAATTATTTTTTCAAAGGGCACTAAGGTCAACCATTAAATAAATAGTTCTGACAATTAATGCCCAATTAACAAGAAAACAAATACAAATTGGCAGAAGAAATGTGGAACAGACTGCAATTAGTGGGTAATAAAGACCAGGGATATATGCAGTTAATATCCACCTACAATATCTCTGCAGATAATGCAGAAGATATTGGCGCCTATATAACTAGCCAAAACTCACATCAAGAGGTCAAGGAGCTACTCTAAGGCTCACCTGAAAAATCAAGGCAGCTAAGGCCATTCATGTGTACACATTTGTTATAACTATTAAAAATACGAAGAATCCAGACATTGCCAAAAGGATGCAATGGATAAGATAACTTTTTTGCTCTATAACATCCTCTTTCCTGTTACTAACCTCTCCTTTCCTACTTTAACCTCAAATCTGTTGGAATAGATGAGACCGTTTGATTTGTATTAAAAACTGATAGCTTTGAAAGTGTTGTTCTTCATTTACTGACTTTCATAGTAATTCACCAACCCCTAACCACCTCCCAAATCACACAGCTGCAGTATTTTATAGGTGCACATTTCATGCAGATTAAACCTGATCAATACCATCATGGGCCATTAGTTCTGCTGGACAGGTCCGAAGGGGCCATGGGGTCAGTGGGTCATTCAAGGTCTGATAAGGGGAGACAAAGACCTGTGGGTGTAAACAGTTGGTTGGTGGTGCTTTAACTTATAAATCAAGAAGGCTGTACTTGATAACTGTCAAAACATAGGAATATGATAAGGCAGCAGCCATAAAATTAAAAAAAACAAAACATTTCTATATGGGATTCTTTTTATACGGACAGGGGTGTTTAATGAGTTAAATATGATATTTACTACATAAACTCTCATGGCACCTAGAAACCCACTACTGCTGATGGGGTCATTGGCGTATCGGGTACTACAGAAAGGTACCCGGGGTACATTTATGTATACAGAAACGTACCCGATAATCTTTGAATTCCAGAACAGCCCCCAAATATACAGAAACATACCCGGACAAACACGATCTCATTTAGAACTTGATAAAACAACTACTTAAACAATACTATTTATCATTAACTATTGCTCTATTGTTCTTCAAAACATATTTAGGCTGCCATAGTTAGTAATAAAATACAGAATGTATTGTCCTAAAACCGGTAAATCATCAAACCCCGTGCAAAAAAGTAAATAAATATGCAGCTCGTCATTCAAGAAGAGTTGGTCCAATATTTAGACCAACTGCATTCCTGAAAGGCGGAGGCAGCTGCTAGCGGCTTTTAAAAAGTGAAATAATTAAACTTTGTAAACAATGAAAGTTTCGTTTCCGTGAAGTAACAGAACGCGTTACGGCCGCGTTTTACGACACTGTCTCGGGTACATTTATGTATATTTTGGGGGCCTTTCTGGATTTCGATGATTTTCGGGTACGTTTCTGTATACATAAATGTACCCCGGGTGCCTTTCTGTAGTAGTCGGTACGACAATGACCCCATCAGCCCCACTACTTATAAGTCTTAAGGATTGTGCAGACATAAACAAGGGGGTCAAGGTTGGAGTGTGGGATCTCATAAGAGGATAACAGCAACTTGAATTTGATGATCAGATCAATCCAAAATATAACATTTTACAATACATGAGTGTTTGTGGAGGGGTGGGTGGGGAACAAAACAAATCTTATACAGCTTGAGGACTGCAAAAACAGATAACATTAAATGAATATTCTCAATAACAGATAACAATGAATAAAAATTTGCCAGAAATAACCATTCACCCCACTCTTTTAACATTTTCTTCTACCATTCAGGAACACAAAGACATTCCTCCAAAATGTTACCATAATCATCACAAAACCGAAATATGCAACAGCTTATTTCATTATGGATGTGTCCCATGTGGCAACCATTTTGTTCACTTTGCCTCCAAAACTACAATATCCCAGCAAAGTTATTGTAATAATTGCTTCATTTCATTGTTTATCTTGTCACAGTTCCAAAGATAAGGCAGTTAACAGTAGTTCACATGATTCCATCCACTCTCTGTATCACTGTAGCAGAACGCCCAGAAGTCTAGACGAGTAGGAATCATTCCCAAGTTTTTTCAATAAAACTTCATGCATGCAAGAAACAAGATTTCCACATAATATTATTACAGACTTGCTTCATTTTCATTAAGGAAATTCCTATCCAATAATTCCGATTCTACATACTTTTGTATTTATTTGCATATTTTTTTTTCCTAGAACCCATTCTTAAATGAAAATACCTAAAATAAAGTTGTCAGATTAAACAGGCAGTATTATGTAAATATCACATCCTCTTGAGGGTGTCAGTGGATATTATCAACCCAGAATGTAATGTCGACTGAGGCGATAATATCCACTGGCACCCTCAATAGGATGTGATATTTATTTTATTATACCCAACAAATATTCCTAATATACTCGATAATGAATAAATAATTGTTGTTGTTCTATTTTTAGAACTGAGCTTTTCAAAATGCTAGCAGGATGATATTTTGCGCTGTGACGCGTTGAGAGTGAAAGCGCAAAATATCAACCCGGCAGGGTATGGGGATTTTAGATGGAGTGTTTACAGCGAGGTATTATAACAAGAGGTCAATGACCTTGAAGCTCTGCTGATAGGTTTTTGATAGCTAGATCAGCATTCCTCTGAAGTTTCATGAAAATCCCTCAAGTAGTTTCAGAGGAGTAGTCGCTACAAGTATTCATTATATAACTCTATGTAAATGAAGATGGCCGCTGGCGGTCATGTTTAACGTCAAATCAGAATAATTTTTGACAAGGATCAACAATATCACTTATAGTTTTCAAGAAGTAGTCGCTATAAACTTGTATTTTGAAAATCTATTTTTAGCGATGGCGGCCAGCTTGAATTTCTGGCGGACCTAAAATTTTGCTAGGATCAATTAGACATCAAGAGCAACACTCCTGTGAAATTTCATGAAAATCCGTAGAGTAGTTACAGAGGAGTAGTCGCTACAAGATTTTACAAGATAACTCTATGTAAACAAAGATGGCCGCTGACAGCCATGTTTAACATTGAATCAAAAAACAATTTTCGACAAGAAGTAGTCGTTACAAACTTGTTTTTTGAAAATCTATTTTCAGGCCGTGGCAGCCATCTTGAATTTCTGGCCGACCTGAAGTTTTGCTAGGATCAATTAGACATCAAGAGCAACACTCCTGTGAAGTTTCATGAAAATCCGTAGAGTAGTTACAGAGGAGAAGTCGCTACAAGTTTTTACAAGATAACTCTATGTAAACAAAGATGGCCGCTGACAGCCATGTTTAACATTGAATCAAAAACAATTTTCGACAAGAAGTAGTCGTTACAAACTTGTTTTTTGAAAATCTATTTTCAGCCGTGGTGGCCATCTTGAATTTCCGGCCGACCTGAAGTTTTGCTAGGATCAATTGCACATCAAGAGCAACATTCGTGTGAAGTTTCATGAAAATCCGTCAAGTAGTTTCAGAGGAGTAGTCATTACAAGTTTTCATTATATAACTCTATGTAAACAAAGATGGCCACTGGCAGCCATGTTTAACGTCGAATCAAAACAATTTTCGACAAGGATCAACATCATTCCATACTGATCATTTTAGAAAAAGTCCCATATCAATATCACTTATAGTTTTCAAGAAGTACTCGCTACAAACTTGTTTTTTGAAAATCTGTTTTTAGCTGTGGCGGCCATCTTGAATTTCCGACCAACCTGAAATGTTGCTAGGATCATTTAGACATCAAGTGCAACATTCCTGTGAAATTTCATGGAAATCCGTCAAGTAGTTTCAGAGGAGTAGTCGTTACAAGTTTTTACTAAATAACTCTATGTAAACAAAGATGGCCGCTGCAGCCATGAACGTCAAATCAAAACGATTTTTGACAAGGACCAACATCATGTCATGCTGATCATTTTAGATAAGTCCCATATCAATATTACTTAGAGTTTTCAAGAAGTAGTCGCTACAAACTTGTTCTAAAAAAATCTATTTTTAGATTTGGTGGCCATTTTGGATTTCACATCAACACAAATTTTTGTTAGGATCAACTAGACTTCATGGGCAAAACTTCTGTAAAGTTTCATGAAAATCCATTCAGTAGTTTCAGAGGAGTAGTCGCTACAAAAAAAAAGTTTACGGACGGACAGACAGACGAAGGACACCGCACCACGGCATAAGCTCTGCTGATCTCTGACCAGTAGAGCTAACAACTATTAATACTACTGTGATAGCAAAATGATTCGTGTGTTTAACATGTTATAATTAACATACCGCATTTCAACCTGTAACCTGTGAGTTACTCGCAGGCTGATCTGGGTTTACAATGGACGCAAAGGCTATTATAGTCGTGCTTAGCGGGTTAACGTCGCTTTCAGTCGAATCATAATGGTTCAACTTGTAGCAGTGAGCTCAATGCTTAACATTATGCTAGTATACCATGCCATAGACATATATATATATAATTATGAGGGTTTACGGTGTCATGGAATGAGATGGGAGTGGGAGGGGAACTAAGGAGGGAAAAGGCAGATACGGGAAGGAAGGACTACTAGTAATAGGTAAATCTCTCAGACCAGTTTCAAGCAGATGCTATGCTAAAAAATTACAATTATTTTTTACATCTAAGTGCTCTGCGATCTTACTGCAGTAAAAAGAGAGCATAAATCTATCAAAGAAGACACAATTAGTGAACACCATGCCAATGCTATTACTACTCTTGATGTCTCTATACTAGCTAATAACCAAGAAAACTCCCGGTAATTGAATTGGAATGTTATAACTATTTCCCACCTTGGAATGTAGAGCATCATAACATATTATAAAGTGACAATATTCATCAAAGTGCCTTTGAAGATCAAGATTGAAGAACATCTGATGATTGCAACAGAATATGGATCAACGAGGGTTGTCAGCAATTGTCTTCATCCGTACATTTGATTTTCCCAGTCATGTGAGTAGGTGCAAACATGGTTCCATCATACTGCACATCTTGCACATGCTGCACATGAGTAGGTGAAATCATAGTTCCTTCATACTGCACACCTTGCACATGCTGCACATGAGTAGGTGAAATCATAGTTCCTTCATACTGCACACCTTGCACATGCTGCACATGAGTAGGTGAAATCATAGTTCCTTCATACTGCACACCTTGCACATGCTGCACATGAGTAGGTGAAATCATAGTTCCTTCATACTGCACACCTTGCACATGCTGCACATGAGTAGGTGAAATCATAGTTCCTTCATACTGCACACCTTGCACATGCTGCACATGAGTAGGTGAAATCATAGTTCCTTCATACTGCACACCTTGCACATGCTGCACATGAGTAGGTGAAATCATAGTTCCTTCATACTGCACACCTTGCATGTGTCACATGAGTAGGTGAAATCATAGTTCCTTCATACTGCACACCTTGCATGTGTCACACATGAGTAGGTGAAATCATAGTTCCTTCATACTGCACACCTTGCACATGCTGCACATGAGTAGGTGAAATCATAGTTCCTTCATACTGCACACCTTGCATGTGTTACACATGAGTAGGTGAAATCATAGTTCCTTCATACTGCACACCTTGCATGTGTTACACATGAGTAGGTGAAATCATAGTTCCTTCATACTGCACACCTTGCATGTGTTACACATGAGTAGGTGAAATCATAGTTCCTTCATACTGCACACCTTGCATGTGTTACACATGAGTAGGTGAAATCATAGTTCCTTCATACTGCACACCTTGCATGTGTTACACATGAGTAGGTGAAATCATAGTTCCTTCATACTGCACACCTTGCATGTGTTACACATGAGTAGGTGAAATCATAGTTCCTTGATACTGCACACCTTGCATGTGTTACACATGAGTAGGTGAAATCATAGTTCCTTCATACTGCACACCTTGCATGTGTTACACATGAGTAGGTGAAATCATAGTTCCTTGATACTGCACACCTTGCATGTGCCACACATGAGTAGGTGAAATCATAGTTCCTTCATACTGCACACCTTGCATGTGTTACACATGAGTAGGTGAAATCATAGTTCCTTCATACTGCACACCTTGCATGTGCCACACATGAGTAGGTGAAATCATAGCCCTTGCATGTGTTACACATGAGTAGGTGAAATCATAGTTCCTTGATACTGCACACCTTGCATGTGCCACACATGAGTAGGTGAAATCATAGTTCCTTGATACTGCACACCTTGCATGTGCCACACATGAGTAGGTGAAATCATAGTTCCTTCATACTGCACACCTTGCATGTGCCACACATGAGTAGGTGAAATCATAGTTCCTTGATACTGCACACCTTGCATGTGTTACACATGAGTAGGTGAAATCATAGTTCCTTCATACTGCACACCTTGCATGTGCCACACATGATTAGGTGAAATCATAGTTCCTTGATACTGCACACCTTGCATGTGCCACACATGAGTAGGTGAAATCATAGTTCCTTCATACTGCACACCTTGCATGTGCCACACATGAGTAGGTGAAATCATAGTTCCTTGATACTGCACACCTTGCATGTGTTACACATGAGTAGGTGAACTCATAGTTCCTTCATACTGCACACCTTGCATGTGCCACACATGAGTAGGTGAAATCATAGTTCCTTGATACTGCACACCTTGCATGTGCCACACATGAGTAGGTGAAATCATAGTTCATCCACATGCACATCTTGCATGGGCTGCAAATCTTGATACATACTGTCGCTGTTATATTTCCCTCAGACACACTTTTTGTCTTTATTGTCATATTTTTATTCAAATCAGCGGTCTGCAAAGTAGAGAGGGAGAGTGGGTGGGGGGATGAGTGGGAGGGGGTGTAAGTTTCCTTCTAAGGGATTAAGGAATTCAACTTCTCACTACTTTTTTCAGATGATTATTAGAATGACTTTTTCTAAACCTGATTTGACCTTGTCTTTCCTATCCTAAAACCACTTGGATTATTTCCACATTGTGCACAGAAAGAAACAGAAACTATAGAAGGGCATTCCTCAGCCAAAATGGAAGCCATTACAATTCGTAACAACATTTCTTGGTAAGATGAAGACATGTGTGAAGTTTCATGAACATAGGTTTAATACTTTTCAAGTTATAGCCAGTTATGAGTTTGGTTAGGTTGCAGGTTAAAGTTTTATGAAACGTGGCACAACTCTGCCTGCCAAAATGAAAATCAGTGTTTTTGGACATCTGTAACGACATTCCTTGAGGTAAGATTAAGATGTGTGTGAAGTTTTATGAACATAGGTCAAATCATTTTTTAAGTTATGGCCAAGGTTTATAGGTTGCAGGTTAAAGTGTGACGAAAGACGACGGACGACAGACAACGGACAAATGATCCCTTAGTGTCTGTCATGGTAGGTACAAAGGCGACACAATAAACTTATTTATTTTCAGATTTCTGTTCATTTTTCAGGCAACTTTATTTCAAAGCCTGACAGATAGTAGCATCAAATGATGATTACTTTTGTCACCATACTCAGAGGGTCAGCTTAAACCAATCAAAATCAAAAGAAGAGAAACTCATCAGCTTTGTTCCAATCCTATTAACAATGTACTGGACCAAAATATATATGTTGTAAAAAATATGTTTAAAGGGATTGATGCACTATTTCCAAACACAGTTTATTTTAAAGGGCTCTGAAAAACTTGAAAAAAGCTGAAAGAATTATCAAAATGCCATGAAAAATGAAGGAGATATGACATATTGAAAATTTGCAAAGAACATAAATGGAGGCGGCCATCTTTGAACGATGACATCATCGCGCCGTTTTACCATATATGGCATATTGACAAAATGTATTTTAAAGCAAAGAAAACACTGCAAATTGATTAAAATAAATATACAGATGTAAATTTTACTATTATTTTTCATTTGCAGTGATTTTCTTTGCTTTAAGAGACATTTTATCAATATGCCATATATGGTAAAATGGCGCGATGACGTCATCGTTCAAAGATGGCCGCCTCCATTTATATTCTTTGCACATTTTCAATATGTCATATCTCCTTTATTTTTCATGGCAAATTGATAATTCTTTCAACTTTTTTCAAGTTTTTCAGAGCCCTTTAAAATAAACTGTGTTTGAAAATAGTGCATCAACCCCTTTAAAGTAACCAACAAAAAAAATTCTCAAAATTTGGATAAGCTTCGATTTACATTTGTATCTAATTCCAAAATGATGATCCCTACACATCAAAGAAGGTTATCAAAACAGCGGCAAATCTCATAGTTTTGAGTTATGGAAGCTTGGCTTCCATGTGATATGGAAGCCAAGCTTCCATGTGAACCTGCAGGTCTGGTATATAACACAATGTGTTGCAAGCTTCCATGCGATCCTGCAGCTCTGGCATATAACACAAAGTGATGCAAGCTTCCATGCCATCTTGCAGCTCTGGCATATAATACAAGGTGATGCAAGCTTCCATGTGATCCTGCAGCTCTGGCATATAACGCAAGGTGATGCAAGCTTCCATGTCATCTTGCAGCTCTGGCATATAACACAAGGTGATGCAAGCTTCCATGCCATCTTGCAGCTCTGGCATATTATACAAGGTGATGCAAGCTTCCATGTGATTCTGCAGCTCTGGCATATAACGCAAGGTGATGCAAGCTTCCATGTCATCTTGCAGCTCTGGCATATAACACAAGGTGATGCAAGCTTCCATGCCATCTTGCAGCTCTGGCATATAATACAAGGTGATGCAAGCTTCCATGTCATCTTGCAGCTCTGGCATATAATACAAGGTGATGCAAGCTTCCATGTGATCCTGCAGCTCTGGCATATAACGCAAGGTGATGCAAGCTTCCATGTCATCTTGCAGCTCTGGCATATAACACAAGGTGATGCAAGCTTCCATGCCATCTTGCAGCTCTGGCATATAACACAAGGTGATGCAAGCTTCCATGCCATCTTGCAGTTCTGGCATATAACATAAGGTGATGCACGCTTCCAGACTATGTTCTAGTTAGGCCATAATAAATTAATTGCTAGTTTCTCATATAAATTTAGTTCAAAATAGGGGCGGCGGGTGAAATTTTATTTTTTATTTTATACGACAATGGAAAATGGCCTCAGCACAAGGCAAAAATAGTAAAACATACTACTGAGTACTTCCAACATTGAAAACACATTTTTAATAGTGTTTCATACTATCAGCAAATTTTGTTAATATTAATTCTTTTGTTTAATTTTTTTTTTTTTTGAATTTTTTTTGATTTTTTTTTTTGAAGATTTTTTTTTACCTGGCCACCCGTCTCTAGAAATGCCATGGAATACTGTAAAATTCCGTGGAATTCCGTGGGAAAAAATGCCATGGAGTATTCGGAATTATTTTCCGTCCTCCTAATGACTACGGAAAAAGTACCAAAAAAAAAGAGAAGGAAAGATTCCATGGAAATGTGCGGAAACCAAAGATTCCGCGGAAATCCATGGAAACTTTTAAGATTCCACGGAAATCCACGGAAACTTTTCAAATTTTGCGGAAATCCATGGAAACTTTGAAAGATTCCACGGAAATCCATGGAAACTTTTAAGATTCCACGGAAATCCACGGAAACTTTTAAGATTCCGTGGAAATCCATGGAAACTTTGAAGTTCCGCGGAATTTCCATAGATTTCCATGGAGTATTCGGAATTAAAACTTCCGCGGAAACAATTATGTTCCATGGAATATTTAGATTTCCACGGATTTTGACCACCATTTTCCGTGGAAAAATTATTTGCTGCTTAATCTGAAAAATGTTTTTCCCTGAAATGAGAAAACGTTAAAGCACCTGAAATTGAGGACACACTGCACCATGGCCTAATGTTTTAGTCCAGATAAGCTCAATTACATTGATGAAATAAAAAATTAGATGGCAAGCTACTTTAAAACTTGTAACAAACGTTTCAAAAACACAAACAAACCATCACAAAACAATGATATTAAATCATTATAAACACAATGTCAAGTTTTCCTGGCAACCAGAGTTCCAGAATATATATATATATATATATATATAATAATATATATAGTGATACCTCTACTGTTACTCTGTGACAATCACAGTGTCGATAGAGACATCACCTGCCACTGGTTCACAACGTTTAAAACCCGTAATCCTAAAGGGGGTATTGTAAAAGAGACAAGCCGGTCTGGATGTAACTTTAAATCAATATACTTATAAAGTATAATGTTGATTTATTAATAATTTTTCAAACTTACAGTAGGCGATGCCAGAATTATAAATATAACTATTACAAATATAAATGTAACTATTAACATAAAGATGTGGAAATCGACCTTATGTCAAAATGTTGATTCGTACAAAAACAAGAGAAATAATGTGTGTGGTAAACTGTTTACGGTAAGAAAACTAACATTACAAGTTAAGCCAAATCGTCAAAATCACCTTATAAAACAATTTATCACAATAAAATAAGATTGATTACCAAATATATACAACATTCAATTAATAATAATATTTACTTCCAATGAAAGGGATTGCGCATGCTAACAGAGAGGACATTTCTGGTTAAATTATACATGTTGTAAATAGAGACAAAGCATGTAGACTGATTGTAATAAATATAGCATTGTAGATAAAAAACAATTGACGATGATATAACATAATGAAGGTAATTAGTTATCTGAATAGCCAAATATTTATAATAACATTTATTTATAAGGCCTGAACGACAAGTAAATTAGTGAAATTCGGTCAACTATAGAAATTGAAGTCTCGGTAGATTTTAGTTTTTAACATTTTTAAAGACAGTAATTGGCAATTATCAGTTGTACATTCATCACAGAAATACTCCTAATTTAAATTAACAGAAATGCTGTAATTGAAGAATGAATGAAATGCTATAATTGAAGAATGAATAAATGTAAGTATGACAATTAAAAAGAAGTTTAGTCAAATAAATTAAAGGGGCATATATGACAATATATTATAATTGTACCCAGCTAGGACGTGAGATTATAATTATAGGTTTCGTTTATTAATTCTGGAGGGCTTCAGCAAAAACTTTATAATTTTGCTGAAGCCCTCCATTTAATTTTTAACCCAGGTGAAAAACTTCCAGGAGTTTCCATGTAAAAACCCCAGGGTATTCGGGGTGATTTTCCATGCTTTTTCCTGGGTACGCTGGAAAAAATAAGGAAAAGGGAATTCCAAATTTTAATATATGCATACCCTGGAAATTTACCCTGGATTCCCCAGGAAATTTACCCGGGAAACCATGGAATGCCTGGAAAATTTACCCCGAAAACCATGGAAGAACATGGAAACCCCGGAAAGAGTTCCCTAGGAAAAACCCATAAACCCCGGAATAGTTCAAAAGTGAAGAAAAAAAGGAAAATTATAGGAGACTCCCATACCAAAACTTAACATGTTGCACATGAGCTACTCACACAAGATCTAACCTGGTCCTAAATGCTTGTGTCCATTTTAACATGTAAATTAGGTAGAGCTCACGTGAGCGAGATGAGCAATGTTAGCAAGGGTAGCGGTGTGAGAACTACCTACTTTGCATGTTAAAATGCACGTAAGCGACGTGAGCAAGGTTTATTTATTCTTGAGGCATTGTTCATGAAGTCTGTCAAGTCTGCTTTTTTTTATAAAGGTGCTTCTACAACCTTAATAAATTCTGATACAATGTAAAATCAGCAGTCCCATGGCCATACAGCTGCATCTCCAAACAATCTATCTTGGTGACCAGTTTGGTAGGGACATTGTTTTTTCCATTCGAGGTACTTTGATCTAAGCACCGCAAAAGCTCATCCCTCCTAATTTGCACCTACATCATGTTTGGCCCCCGTGCGGTTCTGGTGGGTGGGGTGGAGGGGCGCTGTTTGGTTCCAGGGCAAAGAATAGGGTCACTGCAGATCCTGTTGGATGGGTAGACAGAGGTGTAGAACTCCCCCAAATTCATGTTCATTTGATCCTTTTTTGTTCATGCTCATTAAAGGTCTTCATCATGATCCCTGCATTGTTTCAGGTGCCATCTTGCTCAAATCACTAACTAGAGCAGTGGCAGAAAAACAATAAACGTGGCTCCAGCGTAAATGGAGTGTCTACAAAAGAATTTGCAGCAACTCTGCAGTTCTGCAGGTGAGAATGGAGCATGAGCTTGGCATGTTCATTTCTGTTATGCGCCATATAAACTTTCATGTGTTGATGCGCCTTAAAACCCCAATTCAATTCATTTTTGGCCCCTCCAAGAAACCGAAATCTGAAAATAGATTATCATAAAACATTAAAACACACGTTTTTGTTTTTTTAAGTATGATCTGCTGTCTTAAATAGTTTGTTGTTTTTAATTAAATATTTAATAAAAAGATTTTTCTGAGATTACCAGCTAGACAGCGCTTTTATCACATTGTGTGACTGCTGCAAGTGTCTACAATGAAATACTATAAGGTGAGAGTTCAGGGCCATTTAGCCATCATGTTTTAGGTGCCCCTTTCAACAGTTAACAACAAATACAGTTTTTGAAGCTGCAGTGTTTTTGTTTGAGCTATATATAAATACTCTTGGGTTAATAGCATATTGATTCTTCTAACAGCAAACAATTTTTTGTTAACCAATATCATTTTTTTTACAAAACAGTTATTAAAATTACCTTCATACTTTTATCAGGTAGAACGTACAAAGACTCGTGGAGTATTCTCGTCCATGGCTTTATCTTTCTGTCTTCATTCTTGTTCAGCTTTTCCAGCCTATAGAAATATAAATGCAACCAAAATAAGAAGTGCAGACATTAACTTTTAGAAAGATAGAATTGAACATCATCAGCAAAAAGGCATATACATACTTTACTGTAGGGGTGGGGGGATGGGGCGTGTGTGTTTGTGGAGGGAAGGAAAGACCGGGATGAACGTCATCGGCAAAATGGCATATATACACAGAGGGGGTGTAGAATTGATAAACCAAGTGTACAAATCATTTTCTTGAAAATTCTGATTAAAACATGGATACATTTCTTTGTTTCAGAAATTAGTATCTCATTTAGAATAGTCGATACTTCTTTTTTTTACAAAATATGTCGTTCAGAATATTGTTGTTTTTGGGCCGGAAACCGCCGTCTGCTTTTCAAAGCAACTGAAGTCGCCGTTCTAAAATCTCTAGATGTTATGTTTAGAAACCAAACAGTTTGCACAAATTGTTTAAATCATAACATTAAGCATGTAATTAATTGTAATCAGCTGTTTTCTAACGCTTAAATGTCTGCATAGATGATCGCCGTACATTCGCGAAAACTGATGACATTGTTTTCAGCATACGAATTTCTCCATTTAAAAAGGGACTAATGAGTTCCTGTTTCGTGAAAGGATATATATATATACTTATTACATTGTTCATATGTTACGTGTACACTCGAAAATACTTACGATGTTGTTAATGTTTAACTTCTGCTGTTTGCAAAGGCGCGATTAGAAACCGCGTTTTTCCTAAACTGTGACGTCACGTAAATTTGGGTGATAACTATTTCCCGGTCGATTTCCCGGTTACTTCCCGGTTACTTTCCGGTTAAAACGCGGTTGAAAAGAGATGGAAAGTTTGACATGTGTGTTGATGTTTCTGATGTTTTAATGATCTATATGCCTTATTACGACTACCCCACATATTGTTTTTAGCTTGGATGTCTTTCTGTCGTCCGTCTGTCTGTCTGTCCGTCACAAGTCGTGTCCACTTCATATCTCTTAAACCGCTTGAGGGATTTTGAAATAACTTGGCACAAATGTTAACCATATGGAGACGATGTGCAGAGCGCAACTTCCAGCCACGTCCATTCAAGGTCAAGGTCACACTTAGAGGCCGAAGGTCATATGCACTATATTTCGTGTCCTCTCCATATCTCTTGAACCGCTTATTTTCAAGCTTTTTAATTGCTTATTTTTCAGTTTTTTCTTTTCCAATTTACTTCATACTGGTACACTGTACTCTGAATTAAACATTGGTTAGCATTACCCATACATTTTAATACATACTGTTTTCCATCCTGTTCCTGCCCCTAGGTAGGGTCAGATATCAGAAGTGGGACTTGCTTTTTGCAAAGTTCAAGTAAACCAGTATTTTTTCAAATTAATGAAACAACAACACCATCCGAGACCTAGATCTGAGTAAAGCTCCATGGGATTTGAAGCCATGATAATTAAATAAGCTATGTAGTCTTCTGACGAGAAAACGTTGCAATCGGCTGCGATTTCAATTATTGTTTATCTTTTGCTCATAAATAATAATATCAAAATTTATTTTATTAAATACAATAATTGTCTACACTAATTGACCTATTTTTCCCTGAGATTTTATTGATGTGGTGGCTTAAAAGGACAATGTGGGCTGGCTCATGAATGTAGTAAGCGTTAACAATGTAGTAAGCGGTAACAAAAATGTTCTCTGTTAACCAGGAGTCAACCTAAAACATGTATTGTGTGTAATGTATACATGTACATATATATAAAAAATTTACAAGTTCACAAATAGTTTTGTCTGAAATTTTCTAAGTCCACAATTTCCATCGATTTCCATATCCAAAAAGGACTAAGTTATTTTCCATCCTTTTTTCCATCCCAAAATTTGTCTAAGTTCAGCTTTCCGTGGAAATATTCTGCTTTTCCATCGAATTCCGTGGAAATGTTTAAGGTGTGGGTAATATTCCGCGGAAAAAATGGACGGAAAAAATTGGGTTGAAAACAATTCCGTGGAAATTAACAGAATTCCGCAGAATTCCGCGGCATTTTACTGTTTTCCATGCCAATTTCTACGGAAATCCGTGGAATTCCGTGGAAAATATCTAATGAGGATGGCATTTCTAGAGACGGGCAGCTAAAAAAACGGGGGCGAGCGGGGATGAGAATCTAGCAATTAATTTATTATGGCCTTACCATACTTTTATTTTATATATTCATATTATGTATTCTCTTAAAATAACACACAACATGCCATTAAGGTAGAGATGAAATACATAAGTAATCCAAGCTGGTAGTGCAAATGTTATAATTTACATCTGGCCCCACATATTTACACATGCCAAGCTGGTAGTACATTATAACATCTGGCCCCACATATTTACACATGCCAAGCTGGTAGTGCAAATGTTATAATTTACATCTGGCCCCACATATTTACACATGCCAAGATGGTAGTGCAAATGTTATAATTTACATCTGGCCCCACATATTTACACATGCCAAGATGGTAGTGCAAATGTTATATTATATATTCTGTGATGAATTATAGAAATTTCCCGGTTTGAGAAAATCTATATCATATCTCTTCCTCTACTGTGCTATCTCGCCTAGTGTGCAAGATAGCACAGTAGCCAGATTTTAGGAACTACTTTCTTAGCAGGTTGAAGAACTGTTAAAAACTTCTGAATTTGAAGAATTAAGTGGTCCTGAAATGCCTATGCAACCAAAAAATGCTGGAAATGCCCCCTGAACCCCAGCCATCGTCGTCTACAGGAAGGTTCCAACCTGTGCATGTGTAGCAATATCGTGACATCACACAGCGCGAGTGACGTCACGATATTCATGTATTACTCCACGCTGTCGCCAAAGGAGTGACAGAAGAAGGAATACGTGTGTCAAAAGACGATTGGAAAAAAATTCATCACAGAATATATAATATATAGTTTAATTAACATTGTTGTTGTGATACGGAAAATAATTCCCTCGTGAGCGCACTCGTTTCTATATCGCAAGAATCTTTCTCACTCGGAATTATTTCCCTCTATCACAACAACAATGTTAATTAAACTCTATATAATTTACATCTGGCCCCACATATTTACACATGCCAAGCTGGTAGTGCAAATGTTATAAATTACATCTGGCCCCACATATTTACACATGCCAAGATGGTAGTATATACTCAGTTGCAAAAGAAACTGGACACTTTGAAAATTTTACTTTACACCCTATCTCTTTATCAAGCAACTGTCCCTTAATGATTCAACCTATTGAAAAACAAATTGGCAATGGAATGATAAAAACTTTGGAACCAAACATGGCATTTTGGAATTTTTCAATTTATTTCTAAAAAAAACCTTATACAATTATGTCTAAACAAAACTCAGTGTCCACTTTCTTTTGCAACTGAGTATAGTATCAGGTCAGTGCATTGATATAGGGTTTATATAGTTCACTGTCGAAGTATATATATAAATACAGGTTTATAATAAACAAGAGTTCCTGAATAGAAACTTTGCCCTACTCTGGCGCCACAACCCTTTTTGGTGACCTAGCAGAGTTTTTCTATAGTTAGGCATAATTACAGGTCATGCTGACCATGTTGTGGAAGACTTGTCAATTTTTAGCACCAAAGGCTATATTCGCCTTTTCCAGATCCTACATTTGGTTTAAGCATATTTTATTTCCAAATAGCTGCAACACTACACAATATTTGTACACAAAAACAAAAGGATCAGAACGAAAGATAAAATCTTATAGAGTTTGTATCCTACATTTGGGGAGGCATATCTTCCATGCTTTTCACCGACTCCTATTTTCAGCCTTGATGGCCATCTTGGATTTTGCAGGAACATGAATTTCATTTAAGACGAACCTGACAACCCAGACTGCCTCCTATAATTTGTATGAAGATCACACAATATTAGTAGTTTAAGAGGACAGCTGACACAAATGTATTCATTTATGATTCTGTGTATAAAACAAAGATGGTTGCTGGTGACAGCTATCTTGGTGGTCTGATTAACATAAATATTTGATTTCGAATTTTATTGTCGGAGCCTCAACGCTCCGGCTATATTTATCCCGGACTCAGAAAACTGCTATGGGTGTTGGACTGTGTATCAATGTCATTTTACTGTTCATAAAACAACTGTATTCTAGTAAGAATACCAGGATGCAGTCAAATTGGTATAAGGCATTTTACTTGTCTTCTACTACTTGAATTAGGTATCAATTTCAGGGATACAGTCTACAAATCTTTCTCAGCATACGAATACAGCTGGTTCCAAATCGTTATCGTCACTGATTATTGATTGATGTTAAACTTCAATCATTAAACAGAGTTGATGAAACTTTAACTCAAGCGTCTTCAAAAGAGTTTGAAATAGGTCTGTTCCACAGCTACTACTTATTCACATGAACTACTATTCAGATTTCAGTAATAACAATCATCTAACATTAAACCCTTTCTTCTAATGCAAATTTACATTGCTAACAACTAACCTTCACAGACACTCCTGTTGCTATTATATTATCATTAAGTTGTCCTTTTGTTTATAACTATAATCATTTACCAATCTTCATATTCTAAACATTATCTTTTCCCAATTACTCACATTCTAATCATGAAACAACTTTCTATTTAGTGATCCATACACATACTATTTCAGGTGTCTATAACATTATACAACACAGATGCCAAAATTAAAAACATGTTCATTTTGTCTCATAATGACTAGTTTATCTAGTGCTCAAATCTTTCTGATAATACAAATAAAAAAATTCTAATATCTACACACTGTTTGTTTATTTTTATCATATTCATCCCACTTACTGTTTTCTTATGTAACTGTTCTGACTTTGTGTAACTGTTTTTTTGTTTTTGACTAAGCCATACCGATCAGTTTGACAAAGGTACCCTCATATCAATTTTTTCTTGCAATCCTAGATGTAGAGATAACTTTCCCCCTATTTCAAGTCTGTCTTAGACATGGGGTGTGGCGTTTTTTATTAAGAAGGATGTATATATAAACAAAAATGGCCATCTTGGAATTTAAGTATGATCAAAATAAATCTTATTATGGACCTACTTGTCGACCCAAGTCTATGTTGTTAGTCTATTTACATATTTTAGACCAGTAGAACTTACAATGGGGTCTCTAAAACAAACGCAACTGTAAAATTAGTTTAAAGGCATAACTTTGAGAAAACCCCAGACTTTGAGTAGCATGTGGAGCTGATTTGAATTCTTGTCAAATTGGTAATTTTTTTCAGTTTTCCAATTTGTTTTAAAAAAAACCCCACTAAAGTCAAGGCCAGACTAATGAAAAGCAGCGGCATTAGTTTGTTTAGCTGATTTTGAAATGTGTACATAAAATGTAACATTCTAATAATTGTCATCAATGTGACCTGTGCCTTACAAATGACATGACATTTGCCGGCAACCAAGAGGAATACAAATTTCAAAATCACATGTCCAATTCCCACCCCTTAGGAACCATCTCCCTATTCAACAAATCAAATTTCCCCCACAGTGAATGTCTAGAAAAATTATTTTGATGAACCAAGACTGCAGTAAGAAGTGTCAACTCTCTATAGTCACCTGTTCAATATAGGCCCGTCTTATCAACTTATAAGCTATAAATCAGTAGTGTTATTACTAACTGAGTAGTGTTATTACTAACTGAGTAGTGTTATTACTAACTGGTCATTATCATCAAGCCCCCTCTGTGGTTTTAAAGCAGAATACTGCTTAAAGTTCCCCCGGCCATGTTTTGTTTCATGAACATGTTTATTTAAATCGAAATTAATACACAACAACAGATATTTACAATTCACACATTGAAAGGGAGAATCAGATTTTATTTGATGAGGTAGCAGACTTTAATCCACAGGTAAATGTATTTATCAATGAACTGGCAATAGTTGTGCAGCTATACAATTCAGATTTATCTCATTTCCCTATGCAGTCACGCAGTAGTAAAAGTAGTATCTACGTCATGCAGATAATACTTATTTTTACCTACAACTTAGTTACTGTAGCGGTTTTAAATATGTTTCTCTCCGGGACTATCAAGAAATGTTTATATGATGTTTAATAGTTAAATTTGTTAATTGATAATACTATAAAAAAGGTGGCCATTCACCTTTAAGCCGGGTGTGTGAGGTGTGCTGCGAATTATATTACCTCTCATGAACAGACACAATAAAACTATAACTTTTCTCTTTTGTTGTGTTTGTTGCTTCCAAGTGATCTCCTTTTCAGTATTTATTATTATCAGACTTCAAGTGAGATTTTTTCTTCCCTTGTCCTTCGGAAACGACTTAATGTGTAACCCCACTTTTTGGGATGCCGTCTTTGGGTAATTTATTTAGAGTATTCCGTATGCCCAGACTATAACATACTACTGTACTGGAGGAAATGCTGGATGAGGGAGACCGCTCAAGGGAAAGACCAAAAATGGTCGCTTAATACAGCACCTGCGAAATTTTGTTCTTGTCTTTAAGAACTGTTCATGAACTGCTCTAGAAAATTAAGAACAGTTCTTGATCTGTTCTTGATCATCCTATAATCATTGTTCTAGAACACATCCTTATTCATTGTTCTAGAACATTTTTAAGAACAGTTCTTGACCATTTCACGCGCTCAATTGCTTCTTAAACTGTTCTTGAAATATTCTGGAACAAATTTAGAACCGTTCCAGAATTTGTATCAAGAGGACATGTTCTTAAAGTGTTCTAATACCGTTCTTAAACAATATCAGGAACAATTTAAAAAACATTCAGAAACTTGTATCATTCAGTGGTCTCTTATTACAGGTTCTAACATTGACTTCTTATGAAATGTTTAGTTAATTATTTACATGTTCTTATTATATACTCCGACTAATAATTAATTGTAATAACATGTCTGTGTAATAACATAAATGAGATATAACTATTAAATCAATATTATTATTGATGAAGTAAACTATCAAATTCACGGGGCGACAAAGAGTCCACTTTCGTTTTCTCAATCCGACCATCATTTAGCTGTAACAAACATACATTTGCCACCTCTATACAGTTTGTTTCAAGTCATATCCAAACTTTTTAATTGCCGAGATCATTAAAGACTTCAAAAGGGTGCTGCTAATCCTTTGATTATATTAATTATATTCAATTAATCGGTCTGCCGATCAAACTTTCCCCAAGACGATGATCGAGGGGTCAAATTTATAAACAAACAGTATGTGACGGTCCCGTGATATACAAGTTCGGCTTTTTTGATTAGTTGTTTACCATAAAGTAGCATAACTGACGTAACCGGTCAAAAGAAAGAAATGATATCAATATTTTGTCCCGTTTTCCAATTACGTTTTATAAATTACGAGTGTTACTATTAGAATTGACTAGTTAGGTTATTGTTGAATTATGTTTGATCTCATTTCTGAGTGATTTACTGAGCTTTTTCTTCTTCTGAATTTGATTAGCTGAAGAACAAGAGAGAAACGCCTGATGGCGTTAAAGCCGGGTTTTCCAAAATGTGAAAGATGAGTGCCTGTGTGTTTGGTGAAATTATTTAATACACCTTTTTTTAGGTAGTTTTTTGGGAGTGGGATTTAATGTTGAAAACCTAGTTGTTTTTTTTGGGAGTGGGAAAATGCTTTAATGTTGAAAACCTAGTTCCCTAACTTAATAATACTGTCCAAGTTTTATAATAATTGGACATGGCAAGGCCGAGATATAAAAAAAAAATGTTGATGCCCGTATAACAAAGTTAAAAGGGCTAACATAACATATATTTTGGAGAAAGTAGGCGGCAGTGACCTAGTTTTCAGTGTATGGTCAGTGCTTGATGAGAGGAAGGTGCTGTTAAAATTTGATAAAGATCGGACATGGTAATGCTGAGATACAAAAACTTTATTTCCCCACCCCGCCGAAACTTAAACAAAAAGGTCAACGTAACGCATATTTTGGAGAAAGTAGGTGACAGTGATGACCTAGTTTTCAGGGTATGGTTAGTGTTTGATGAGAGGAAGGTGCTGTTAAAGTTTGATGAAGATCTGACATGGTAATGCTGAGATATATATAAAAACAAATGTTGACGCCCGCCTGTGCGCCCGGTGTACGGCAATCTATAAACTGGAATGGGACACGAATGGGACACGGATGCGTTCCAATGAAAACAAGCCGTGTAAAACGTAAAATTGTATGAAAAAGGGGCCATAAATCCGATAATACTGGGTCAATTTTGACGCCGAAATGATATGCACATCTTAACATCAAAGGTAAGCATCCTGTAAAGTTTCGAAGCAATCGCTTGAAAACTGTGGGAGGAGATAGACACACAAACTTTTCGGGACTGAAAGATGGACTTTTCGGGACGGAAAGATGGAAGGAAGGATGGATGGACGGACATCGCTAATGCTATATGCACCCTCACCCCTCGGTCTTGGGGGCATAACAAATGGTGGTCGCATATTGATC
This sequence comes from Cyrtodaria siliqua, assembly GCA_037043455.1. Taxonomy (NCBI): domain Eukaryota; kingdom Metazoa; phylum Mollusca; class Bivalvia; order Adapedonta; family Hiatellidae; genus Cyrtodaria; species Cyrtodaria siliqua. The sequence goes on along the minus strand of JAWPHD010002011.1, from coordinate 53,087 downwards.
ATAAAAACGGTATTTTGGCATGAAATCATGTGGTCGTTGGTCGCGTTAGACAGGTGGTCGCTTATTGCATTATAAATTAATTGCAAATATCATCGGGAGAAACTCAAAGTGGTCGCTTACAGCAGGTGGGCGCTTAAAACAGGTGGTCGTACGACCAGGTTTGACTGTACAATCTTATCCAACGTTTGTATTAAGAATATTAATTTTTTCACCCAAACACACAGTCTCTATCTTGGTTAAACACTATATATATACTATATAAACCGTACAATCAAAAACATTATTCTCTATAAACTTTTCACTACTCATGTTGTTTTGATGGCCTTGCTTCCCACTCATATTACACAGCATGCTGTAACATTAATGGCGGCAATTCATCGTGACTCATGTACTTTTAAATACAGTGTATATTTAGGAAGTATGGCATGTTAAAACAAAGATAACACATATAAACTCACCGATTTACTGGTACAGGATGCGGATTATTCCAAAAGTAGGGTGCTTCCCTTCAACAGATCCCAATATGCGAAAATCCTTTTCCAAGCTTTAACAGCTGCACTAGGGCTACACTAGGGCTACAACTCCCTTAATGTTACTTACACATAAAAACATACACAGTCTAAGCGAGAAACCAGAAGAAAAGGTACCAGCCTTCTAATGCTTCCTATAATATTTACTCAAACAAATTTTGATAGCACTTCTGCCAGGAAGCATAAAACAGATACAGAGATATTATTCTGAGATATATTTACAGAGTATACAAGGGGTCACTATGTTTGCACAGTGCCAGTATTTAGATGTTCTATAAATCCAAACAACAGTTTCAGTTTGTGAATGCTCCAGAAGTGGAATTTATTTTTGGCATCAATGAGCAACATGTGAGTGTTCATGAGTGGATCATCATTACCAATTTAGCTTGCTCATAGACTGGCTACATGCAGTAAAGTGTAGCATTAGCAATGTCTCCTGTACACAACTGTAATTGAGAGAATGTCCCTTTATGTAAAGATATGGCGTCTCTTATATAAACATGTGGTGTCCCTTATATAAAGATATTATACATGTATAAACTGTAAATAAAATATATGGTCTCTCCTATATATTAAATGACAGTAAAGATATGGTGTCTCCTATATATTAAATGACAGTAAATGAAAGGTATGGTTTCTCCTATACATTAAATGACAGTAAATGAAAGGTATGGTTTCTCCTATATATTAAATGACAGTAAATGGAAGATCTGGTGTCTCCTATATATTAAATGACAGTAAATGGAAGATCTGGTGTCTCCTATATATTAAATGACAGTAAATGGAGGATCTGGCATCTCCTATGTATTAAATGACAGTAAATGGAAGATCTGGTGTCTCCTATATATTAAATGACAGTAAATGGAAGATCTGGTGTGTCCTATATATTAAATGACAGTAAATGGAAGATCTGGTGTCTCCTATATATTAAATGACAGTAAATGGAAGATCTGGTGTCTCCTATATATTAAATGACAGTAAATGGAAGATCTGGCGTCTCCTATAAATTAAATGAAGTAAATGAAAGATCTGGTGTCTCCTATATATTAAATGAGAGTAAAAGGAAGTTATGGTTTCTCCTATATATGACATTAAATAAAAGATGTGTTGTGTCTCTTATATATTAAATGACAGTAAATGAAAGATGTGCTGTGTCCTATATATTAAATGACAGTAAATGGAAGATCTGGTGTCTCCTATATATTAAATGACAGTAAATGGAAGATCTGGTGTCTCCTATATATTAAATGATAGTAAATTGAAGATCTGGTGTCTCCTATATATTAAATGACAGTAAATGGAGGATCTGGCGTCTCCTATGTATTAAATGACAGTAAATGGAAGATCTGGCGTCTCCTATAAATTAAATGAAGTAAATAAAAGATCTGGTGTCTCCTATATATTAAATGAGAGTAAAAGGAAGTTATGGTTTCTCCTATATATGACATTAAATAAAAGATGTGTTGTGTCTCTTATATATTAAATGACAGTAAATGAAAGATGTGCTGTGTCCTATATATTAAATGACAGTAAATGGAAGATCTGGTGTCTCCTATATAGGTATCGACAGTAAATGAAAGGTATGGTTTCTCCTATATATTAAATGACAGTAAATGAAAGATGTGGTGTCTCCTATATTATTTTAAGGTGTATAGCACTGGTTCTACCAAGGAAAGTGGGTGGTCTGCTTCCACCACAAAAAATCAACCTATATATAACCATGCATGTGTTGAAAATGACGTAAAACACCAAACAAAATATTTAACAAAATATATATATTATTAAACTGGCATTACCTGTAGATGTTGGCATCTCCCTTAAAAATTGACAGGAACAAAAACAAAATTTCCAAGATAGCATGCCATAAATAATGTGTGAGGACTCCATTTAGTAATTAAAGAAAAATTAATGAAAAAGTCAGTGTCAGTGTCAGTGGAGCCACTTTCAATACCATACTTTTGACTCTACTAATAATAACCGATACACTGCACATATTGTGAAATATGTAGAATCCTCGACTATTTTGCAAGCAGTATACGTGTTGTTAACCCTTAGCCTGCTAAGGGCGACTACAATAGCCTTTGCGTCCATTGTAAATCCAGATCAGCCTGCGAGTAACTCGCAGGCTGATCAGGGTTTACAATGTCTGGCTGCTCATCAGTCATTTCTCCAAAACACCCCTTTGTAACATAAATCGAATGGTCTAAATTTAAAGAAAGGACCGTCCATTATACATTCATACTACTTTCAATTTCAATTTTTTTCAAATCAAACATTTTCTGTTGGAATAAAATAACAAAATGTGTCAAATTTATTTATAACAGTAGTGACTGATAACAGTAGTGACTGATAACAGTAGCGACTGTTTTTCAACCCATGACATTTCCAACTCCCATTTATCCTCAATAGTATTTAAAAATGACAGGCATGTAGCTACTGACATTTCTGTTCCTTTTTTTGTTTTAATTGGAAGTAATAACATTCTTTATAAAACAGTAAAATGACCCTGCTGGCACCATCAATTGAAAATAAAGCTATTTATTTGTCAAGGCAAACTGTGAAATATTTAAACACATCCATTTTATAATGCCTACAACAATTTTATATTTCCTGTTGGCATTTAAAACAAAGCATGCCAGCAAATAACGCCCAGAATTCTGAATGGCACCACACAATACTTGCCAATGACTCAATAATTGAAGAAAACATCTTTTAATCTAAATAACATTAATGGCGCCTCTTTATTCGCATTGCACAAAATTACAGGAAGTAAGTGTCTAATAAAAACCACTGCGTACAGTCAGCATGATGCACATCTCACCGTGTCCAACCATCATGATGCACATCTCAACACCGTGTACAATCAGTATCATTCTCATTTTCTATCTCAACACTGGGTACACTAGCATGATGCGTGAATTGTTAAGAACTGCAGTCATTCTTGCATTTTTATTATTCAATAAGAACATTTATCACTGATGAAACATTTTGGGGCTATAATGGAATATTGTTGAGGATCCTTTTTCTAATGGCTCATTCTGAGAATACAAGCAAAAATATAACTTTAAATATTTTACTGAAAGCATACCTAAACATAAAGTTTCCATGTGTATGACCTTGACCTTGTGGTTGCAGGTGATTAGACATACGACGGAATGATTTTGCATGACCTTAGTAATCAAAAAATAAAATATAAAACTTAATTGTGAAAACATTTTGAGAATATGAGCAAAATGACAGATGGACAAACAAATAGGCGGACAAGGTCAAAGTCAAAACAGGGACATAATAATCAACAAAGTTCACAGTCAGTTACAGCTGCTAAACAGGCGTAGGCGACCATAGCCCTTTGTGAACATTGCTTTCAAGTACTATTTTAGGGTCCGTATTCATAAAACTTCTTAGCAATATCTTAAGTCAAAATTTATAAAAAAAATTAAACATTTTTTCTATACTTTTAAGACATCCTCTTTATACTTTTAATAATGCTATGGATTAATAAAACCCACAGCTATCAATCTATCTTAAAATGGATGCTCTGTAGTATCACTGAGAGGTTAATAACAATATTTGAAAATATGTAAAAATCTTAAATTTTGGCGACGGGCCTTAGACTAAGGGGCTGTGTGGGCCAGTGGGCAGCATGGTGGACTTAAAATCCAGAAAAACAAGGTTCAAGCCTCTCCGGCTCCACTGTTCTGTCGGTGCCTAAAACGGGTTGTCCCCTGAATCAGAGTCTATCCTCCAAGCTTGTTAAAGAATCATAGGGATCTATTAGTTAATTAGTGTAGGGCAGAATCCCAGATTCTTATGTACCTTTCCCATCTCTTCAAGTGTTTGATGACCCATTAAACAACATTCAATTCAATTTTCTTAAGATTTTTGTCAAGAAATATAATTATGCCAATGATGATGAGAAATTGCAAGACACATACAAATTTAAATTGTCTGTAAGGTGATCAAGGCCGTGTGAACATGTTCCAGAGTTTATTTACCACTTCATCATGCAAATCTTGTCATTCATCCGGATCATAGTTGCCAGAAATACCTGCAAATGGTGCAAATAGTGCACAAAGTATAAACATACTTATCGTTATCGAAAGTGGGATTTCTTTATTTGAGTATTTTCATGCTGGTTATAATCTAAAAAGATAGAATTGGGAATAAACAGTTTACATTATTTTCATGTTCATTTCTTAATCATTTGACTGCCAGAGTTTTCTCAGTTTTGAACTCAATCACCCAAGCTTGCACGGTTTCTCATTGCTCCCGTTAACTGGTGAAAAAACAAGTGGGGATGTTTTTAACAGGATTTTCTCAGAAACCTCTGTGTTGTGATAAACCAACCAATCAGTTAACACCTTACACATTACCCTTTGACTATAGAAGGGAGCTCAACATGTTAGCAAATCTTTCCTGGAAAAGTGACGGGACAAAACTTTTGATTTGCTAGATTCAACCTCAAGTTTATAAATGTTATAATGTGTTTTGCTTGTTCTTATAAATGATATTTCATATGTGTAATAATTTTCATTTGCACAAATGAGGGACATCTACAAAGCTTATGTTTTGCTTTATAAATAATTACTGAATGCAGATTTTACCAAGTATCAAACAAAAAAGAAATTAAAGTTATCAGAAAAAGTTAACTGAGGTTAACTGAGGTTAACTGAGGTTAACTTACCTAACCAAACTGATGTTTAGGGTAAATAACGTAAAACATGACCTTGACCTTGGTATTTTTTGTCATTCAGCGATGTCCACCAATACAATACATATGACCAAGTATCAAAGACATAAAGTTAGGCAATCACATAAGTTAACTGAGGTTAACTTGCCCAACCAAACTGATGTTTGGGGTAAATAATGCAAAATATGACCTTGACCTTGGTAATTTTTGTCGTTCCCTGATGCCCACCAATGCCAACAATACATATGACAAAGTATCAAACAAAGAAAATGAGGCAATCACATACAGTTAACTGAGGTTAACTTGCCCAACCAAACTGATGTTTGGGGTAAATAATGCAAAATATGACCTTGACCTTGGTAATTTTTGTCGTTCCCTGATGCCCACAAAGAAAATGAGGCAATCATATACAGTTAACTGAGGTTAAGTTACCTAACCAAGGTTAAGTTTTGGGAAAATAACGCAAAATATGACCTTGACCTTGATAATTTTGGCATTACATGTTTTACTGAAAAAAGTGATAACCTGTTTAAAATTACCTGTGAAATTTAAATCAAACTCTATGTCATACTTCATGAGAAAATGTCATTTAAGTAATTTTCTATTTTTAGAAACAGTTGCCATATGTCTTGACCGAGACAATTTGTATAAATCTGAGAAAGAACCATACATTATTAATTAAGGATGCTTCCTGCGAAGTTTTGTCAAATTCTATGTAAAAATTCCTGGGACGAACTTGCTTAAAGGTTTTACTATCTTAAGAAATGGCAGCCATCTTTGTTGAGATGTTGTTTGAAGCAAAAGTTAACGGACAGATGGACACCGGACAACTCACCATCCCATAAGCTCTGCTGGCCTTCAGCCACATGGCCTGAATGGTAAAGACTGCATTTGAAACCTCGCCTCTAATAGTGAGAAAGTGTTGATTCTTACTGATCACGCGAGGTATACAGGACCGGTTCTACCCAGAAAAATGTGAGTGGTCCGCCTCCACAACAAAAAATGAACTACATTACGTGGTCCGAGTATTAACTTTTATACCCCATCCAACGCCTTCTCCAAGAAGCGAAAACGGGGTTGGCTGGGGTATGAAATAAAACTAATTCGGCTTAAAAAGTTTGCATATTGTAAAGTTAAAACATTTAAAAGGTGATTTTAAACAGGTTACTGCATTTTTCAATAAAACATGGATTTAAACATAAACATGTTGTATTGTTGAAATATCCGTTATAAAATCCTGCTAATACAAGCTTTCCCATCGCTTATTGGAATTAAGGCGGGACCACGTAATGATACATAGCTTGAAGTGTGCTGAAAATGATGTAAACATTACAAAAAAAAGTCTATTAACTTCATTACCAGACCTTTTTTCCTTTTACACATTACAACTTATGTCATAACTGTGAAGAAGTCATTCTTCACTCACTCATTATAATGTATTATAAAATAGTCATGCCAAAGAAAAATAGCTGAACATGATATATGCATATCTAATTAACATGATGAAGCAGACGGTGCATACTAAACTACCGGTTTTCTTTAGTAATTGCATACTTTTTATATATCTTACATCTTAACATCTTGTCTGATAATAAATAACCTCAGGAATGTTGGTAGTGGTAGAAGAAGGATACACCGTCATCTCTCCTCATGTGCCAGTACTGTAGCTGGCGGAGTATGATATGCTTGGAAGCCGTGGAGGGACTTCAGTACTTCTAACTTCATTACTTTTAACTTCACAACTTCAGGACTTCTAATTTCATAACTTATTACTTTTACCTTCACAACTTCAGGACTTCTAACTTCATAACTTATTACTTTTAACTTCACAACTTCAGGACTTCTAATTTCATAACTTATTACTTTTAACTTCACAACTTCAGGACTTCTAATTTCATAACTTATTACTTTTACCTTCACAACTTCAGGACTTCTAACTTCATAACTTATTACTTTTACCTTCACAACTTCAGGACTTCTAACTTCATAACTTATTACTTTTACCTTCACAACTTCAGGACTTCTAACTTCATAACTTATTACTTTTACCTTCACAACTTCAGGACTTCTAACTTCATAACTTATTACTTTTACCTTCACAAATCATACTTTTTACTTTTACCTTCACAACTTCAGGACTTCTAACTGCATTACTTCTTACTTCATAACTTGGAATTTCATTACTTCTAACTTCACCATCTTTAATAATTAATGAAGTTACAAGTCATGAAATTAGAAGTCAATTAAGATAAAAAATATTTAAGTTGTGAAGTAAGAAGTCATAAGTTGCCATGTTAGGCCAAATAGTTCTGGGCTTCCATAGATTCGCACCTCCTAAGATTCACACCTATGATAATTGCTGTTTATGGGTCTCTCCAAATGTAACCATGGTACAAATTATAACTAATAACAACCCAGTATGACACTTGCAATTTGTTGCTGTCATTTGTGTGGGCTTTTTAATCCTCAAACTACCCGTTAAAGGTAAAATATACCTTATTTTATACCTTCTCATTTCATGACATATTTAAATGAAAATTGTGCTCTATTTTTTTTATAATGTTACCGATTTGTAAAAAAAAAAAAAGTTACAACAAATAAAGGATCTTACAAAAGGTGCCTCTCCAAATCAATCCTTTAAAACATTGACGGTTTTGTGTGTGTGTGTCAGATGTATTCATGACTTGCACTAAGTTGCACTAAGTTTCCAAATATGGTACGAGATCACACAAGAGCTATATATTTCTCAGACATGTCTTATATACACTGGGTTACAAAAACAGACTAGATCGGTGTGCTATTCTTTCCTTTGATGAGTTTTATGTATGTATGGTATTTAAGTTTTACTCAACTGAAATATGGCAGTTGTTTATGCAGGCATTGCAGTCTTCAGAAACCTCTCCGGGTAAAGAGTGGATGGATTCATGCCTCTATGATAGGTACATATTGTAAGTCATGATTCTCACAGCCAGGTAGAGAACATGCTTTACCTGTTTGAGAAGGGTTTGTCTAATTCTTAGGTCTAATACACATATTTCTGATTTGCTGGTAATGTTTTGTTTTTTCACAAATTTCTTAAAGCATTGCCAATGTTTTATTCACTTAGGTTCTCAAGGCTGTGTATTCAAGCTAAGTTAGCCTTTTTTTTTTTTAACTTAGCTATGCAATGGTACATTTTGGCATATACTTGTGTGGTATTTGAAGATTATTTTTTTTGACAAATATGAGAATTAACATTTGACAAAACTGAATTTCCTACACCATAAAATAAAATAAACAAATTCTGACCCTTAAACCCCAACCCCTTCTGGTTTCAGTTTTTATAGCATTTTTGGACTTTTTATTTTTTCATTTTTCAAATTGGTGTATAAGCCCGGGCCTATATGGCCTAATAGTAGCTACGCCGATGTTAGCAATGAAATACATAAAAATTCGAAAATTAAAATAAATTAAAGATTTCATGCACCATTAAGTTTTTCAGCACGGTAAATTGTATGTATATTTCTTTCGATTATTAATCAAAATGCAACACACTGCAATAAAACTTGTTAATCACATGGTGAATCATAAAACTAATTCGAGCATGACTCCATAAAAACCATCAAGTGTGAAGTTCTTTTTGAAACATGTCATTTAAAAATGATCCAGAATAAAATATTCATTGAATATTTATAAACCATTTCTATACAAATGCCAAATGTATATAAGGCATCAAATGCAAAATAAATTATAAGGTACAAAATGTATATAAGGTGCCAAATTTATAGAATGTGCCAAATGCATATAAGGTGCCAAATGTATATAAGGCACCAAATGCATAATAAATTATAAGGTACAAAATTTATATAAGGTGCCAAATATATAGAATGTGCCAAATGCATATAAGGTACCAAATGTATATTTTGCAAGATAATTATATATATACAGATCCAGTTGCATTCAAGTACCCCAAAAATGCGTTCCGTTTGCGTCTTGTTTGCATTTCATTTTTTTTAAAAAATTCAAACCATTTGCGTTCTTGGGTGCATTCAGCATTTATAAACGAAACTATGCCTTCATTTAACTAAATCAAGGGCCATAACTCCGCTATTAATGGTCTGATCTGGCTGGTTTTTGGTAAAGATCGGATGAAAAATGAAGGCACTTGGCCAGTAGAGCTAAAAATCATCAGCTCCGAAAAGTAGGTCAAGTTCATAGATGAAATCCATGCCTCCAAAAAGATGCACTACCCAAGACACAACTATGTCAAAATAGAATTTTCCCCCCCCAAAGATTAAGCTATAAATTAGGTTTAAAACATCTAGTGCATAATTATAGTTCATGAGAAAGTGATGTAAATGTAACAATTAAAGTTATCTGCCCTTTGCTTGGATGGTGAAGGTCACATCCACATTTGCTTTGTCACGTTGCAATGTACCACTCAAGATATAACTATAAGCAAAGTTTGAAAGGTCTAGTGCATACAGTTTGCGTGAAATTGACCTCAATGCAAAAGTTTAAGGTAAAATTATTAAGTTATCTGCCCTTTGCTTGGAGGGTCAAGGTCACTTCCACATTTGTTTTGTCGTTACGATGTACCACCCAAGATACAACTATAAGCAAAGTTTGAAAGGTCTAGTGTAAACAGTGAGAAAATGACCTAAACACAAAACCTGAATGTTGACACCGCCACCGCCGTCGGAAAAGCAACACCTATGTCTCTTTTTTTCTTCGAAGGGCGAGACAAAAACGATAAACATTGAAAACGAACGTAACAAACAAAAAAAAACGCAAATGCATTTTTAAAACATAGATCGTACAACATTTATTCTGCGTTCATTTTCCGTTAGTTCAGCGTTCGTTCTGCATTTGTTCTGAATTCGTTCTGCATTTATTTGTGGTACTTGAACGCAACTGGGTCTGTATGTTTTCTCTAATATATATATACTGTAGACGCAAATGTATGTTATTCCAATCTCTAGGAAATATATATATGTCTACAGTCATTTAAATATATGTTCCAGATACAAAAATAATATCAATATCTTTAACACATATATTGCAAATAGGTCAATTAAATATATCTACTTTAAATATTTAATAGGACAATATATCTATATTTGCTTTCCACAATTATTCATCCGTTCACAACACAGAGTCCTTGTCCAGGACGTTGGGGTGCAGAACCGGAATGCCCATACCTCCCCGCCAGCATAACTCTAGCTTTATAGCCTAACTTCTTGGTCCCTCTGCAGAAGGATAGATATATACATATATAATTACCTTACAAAATATAGTCACATTTGGCGCCTCATAAATTTAGTAAAATGTACAAAACCCAGGTTGATTGACGACTTCATGACCTGACACCCATTTTAGTAAGATGTATATAAATTAAAATGTTCGGTCTTCTCATTAAAACCAAGACTTTTTGGTAAGATTTTATTGAAGTATTGTTTTGGAGGACAAAACAAACATCAGTAATTATACTACTCAAAACTTGCTAAGGATCACTTTTTTGCTGCCTAAATTTCTAGCTGAAATAAATAGCATTATTTCTATTTACATGAAATTATTTAGGGCAGTGTATGGTCATGTGATCTCATGACAACTCAAATTGTGGAATTGTTGAAGTATCAATGAAATTAATATCGTTATTGTGACTTAATTTCTAATAAAATTTTATGGAAGAATAAAAGTGATCCTTAGCAGATTTTGAGTAGTATATTAAACAGTTGCACTGAAATAGAGTTTTACTTTGAATACATGTCCTTACATGCTGACATGGTTTTCCCATTTGTTTTTGTTTTACACAAAGATTTATAGGGCCTCTGCTGTTCAGAGAACAACAAGAATAGTGTAGACTCAAATTTAATGTGTCTTGAAGAACATCATTGACTTTAGTAAACGATTTGCCTTGTATCCTATCTTTTTATCCCAACAAGTTTAATGGCTGGCAACACTTCTTGGTGGGTTTGAAGATGTTTGTAGCATTATCAATTAACAAATTTAACTCTTTAAACATCATATGAACATTTCTTGATAGTCCCGGAGAGAAACATATTTAAATCCGCTACTAAGTTGTATGTAAAAATAAGAACTATTTGCATGACGTAGTACCACTGCGTGACTGTACGGGGAAAGGAGCTAAATCTGAATTGTATAGCTGCACAACTATTGCCAGGTAATTGATAAATACATTTACCTGTGGATTAATTTACCCGTTCAATTTTCTACGTCATCAAATAAATTCGTATTCTCGCTTTTCACAGATACTGCAATGTGTGAATTGTAAATGTCTATTGTTGCGTATTGATTTTGATTTAAATAGACATAAACATGTTCATGAAACAAAACATGGCCGGAGAACATTAATGAAGGATATGAGATGATTTCTTGTTGATCTGCTCATCCACACATTTGGCAGGTTATTTAGCCATTAACCCCCTACATATATATAATGGACTGTTCTTTCTTTGAATTAAGACCATTCCGTTTATGTGACAAAGCGGTGTTTTGGGGAAAATGACTGATCCGGACATTGTAAACCCTGATCAGCTTGGGAGTTACTCAGAGGCTGATCTGGTTTTACAATGGACCAAAGGCTATTATAGTCGTGCTTAGCGGGCTACGGGTTAGAGCTGTGACAGACAGGAAACAGACTCCAGTACACTTCCAGGTTAACAGCTCTACTCCAAGAACAAAGCAGTCGGAATAAATGACATATTCAAGGTCCCCATTCGACGTATTTTACCGGTATGAAAGCCAAGCAGCAGACCAAAGTAGAAGAGTAAATCACCCGGCTACCTACCGGAAAGCCCCGAGTAATTAAAGGCCCCCCAATGTTTTAATTTTAAAGTCAGGATATCTTCAAAACTCATAAACCAACGACAGGTTCAGCAGGTATTCCCTTCTTCTTTCATGTTTATCCATTTATGACCACAATATTTCAAGCAAGCTGGAAACCACTTTTGAAAGTGAAATAAAAATAGCCAGGCTATCTCTAGTGTTTACAAACATCCTTCCAGATCTAAAAACAATGGATAACAATAAGATAGATTGCTTGATATCAGAAAAATGTATTCTAGTGGTAGATAAGTAGAGAAACATGATTTGGAATTCCTTTAGGCAGATTTTGTTACAAGTTTGTTGTCCCTGGATGGCTCTTGGACAAGAACAGGATCACTGCTAAATTCATGTTTTTTCATGTTTTAGACTTTTTGTCATGTTCATTCAAGTTCTTCATCAGCATCTCTGTATTGTTTGCTTCATCACTAGGACATGGTGTTTAAGCCAAAAAGATGAGAATCAGTTCTTATATGTACATTATTTTTCTGTCACTCGAGTACAAATAATAATGATAAACTAGAACTATCACTGAAGGTGATAAATACCCCCGCAAACAATTTTTTAGTAAGATCAAGGGCAATAACTCTGCATTGCATTGACTGAGCCACACCAAAATTGTGTCACGTACATGTACACTTCATTTTTATCAAGTACACAAAGTTTTAGTTCAATATCTTCCAAACTGTAAAAGTAATTCACTCCACAAGACTGCATATGCTGAATAAAGCAATGTTTACTATATGCAAGGGCAATAACTCTGCACAAAGTTCAACAGCAATAACTCTGCACATGGCATTGACTGAGCCAGAAAAAAAAGATTGTGTCATGCACATGTACACTTCATTTTGATCATGTATACAAAGTTTCAATTTAATATCTTGAAAACTGTAGAAGTAGTTTGCATATGATGAATATAGCAATTGAATTTTGACTAAGTTCAGGAGCAATAACTCAGCATGGAATTGACCAAGCCAAACTAAAATTGTGTCACCCACATCTTCACTTCATTTAAATCAAGTATACAAAGTTTCAATTCAATATCTTGAAAACTGTAGAAGAAGTTCGCTCCACAATATTGCATATGCTGAATATAGCAATTCTGACTAAGTTCAAGGGCAATAACTCTGCACGGAATTCAGCGAGCCACACCAAAAGTGTGTCACGCACATCTACACTTCATGTGGATCATGCATACAAAGTTTCAATTCCATATCTTGAAAAATGTAGAAGTAGTTCCCTCCACAAGATTCAACAGACCGCCCGACAGACCGCCCCCGCAGTGACTCCTATATACCCCCTCTCAAACATGCAAGTCAGACAACACCGGTGTATTTTCAGACAGTGGAATAGCCAATTCCTATTGAGACACATTGGATGTGTGTGCAGTAGCCCCTCCTACTTTCAAATGTTTATTCGAAATTAGATGCTTTTGTTTTTGAACAGAAAGTATCGAGTGAGGGCTCTCAAGTGAATGTTAATACAAGTAATTATTTCAAACCTGTATAAATCTAACCAATCTCTTTCTTCTTTTTACCCATGTGACAATCCCATATTTCCACTATTGTACTTAAAACAAAAAATGTGGAGTCCAAAAAATCCGTATTCCGTATTTGTACTATGAGAAGATAACTCTTTAACAGTAAAAAATCAACGAGTCGTTAATTTACGTCACGACTTTGAGTTGCAATTGAATTGGAACAGTACAGTTTTGATACTGTATGCGTTTTTCAAATGATATTTTGCACAGTTAATAAATGTTGAAAAATATATTGTTTTTTTCTGTGTTCTATTAAGAACAGACATATCAAGTGTGCAATGTATGGTTAGAGAGGTATGAAATAAAGAGGTCATTTAACAGTGTTGAGTACAATACTGAATTCAATTGGACTCGTACCCAGCAAACAGATACCGTATATGGTCTTGGCTTCGCCTCGTCCAAATATAGATTCTGTCTGCTGGGTACTCATCCAATAGAATTGAGTATTGTACTCAACTGCTAAATAACCTCATACTACAGCACAGCTTTGATTATGTATTGGGCTAATATAATAGGGATAAATCTAGGCTATTATTAATCTCAATGACATCATATATTGCATTAACTGCTCAAGATGATGTCAGACAAACTAAACCTATGCTTTTTTATATATACCATGCAAGTAATGAACTGTTTGTCCTAAATCATTGACTGTTTTAATTTATTTTTAGAACATACTATACTGAGGGAAAAAAGTTTAGCAAGTTTTTTTAGATGAAATAATACTGTATACAAGATATACTGACATTTTGGGATTTTACGGGCTTGACCCTTACGTTCATTTATTCGTTACGTCATTAAGATGTTTGACTGTTATTGATGTGTGTTTAATAAAATATTGTGCCTTTGGCAGTAGTTTCTTGATTTTACAACCAAAAATGTATCATTTCTAGTTTGCCACAAAAACTTGCTAAACTTTTTCCCCTCAGTATATAATTCAGATTGAGCCCTATAACTGATTTGATAAATTATGTCAGCATGTAATAGTAACTAAGGGGCAGCCATATAGTGGAATGTAATAGTAACTAAGGGCCAGCCATATAGTGGAATGTAATAGTAACTAAGGGGCAGCCATATAGTGGAATGTAATAGTAACTAAGGGCCAGCCATATAGTGGAATGTAATAGTAACTAAGGGGCAGCCATATAGTGGAATGTAATAGTAACTAAGGGGCAGCCATATAGTGGAATGTAATAGTAACTAAGCCCGTTACTAAATGAGCCTTTAAACTTTAATTCAGTCAGGTCAAATCTATGAGGCGCCATACGTGACTATATGTTGTAAGATAAATATATACGTTGCATGTAAAATATATATACTGAATACAAAATATATATGATACAGACAAAATATATACGTTACTCCGAAATATATATATATTGAACACAAAATATATATGATACAGACAAATATATACGTTACTACGAAATATATATATTCTATCCAAAAATATATATCGCACAAATATATGTTATTCCTAGAAATATATATTCTGAAAAATATATATTCTGTTTTTAAATAAATATTGCAGACGCACATATATACGTTACTCTGGATATTTTTTTTCCTAATTTATAAATTGTAGATGCAAACATTTGTTACACCGAAAAATATATTCGCTCTATAAAAAAAATATATTGTCAGTCTTAATATATTGAAGATGAAAATATTTGAGATGAAAATAAATAGTTTCTCTAAAATAAATATATTGCAGACATAAATATATTAATGAAATATCGATAAATAACTTCTGGGTGACCAAAACTAAATAAATATTTGTTTTCCAAATATATATGCGTTCCGCAAATAAATACGTTGGCATAGACTGTGCTGCAAATATATACGCTGGCGTAGACTGCTACACGGTCTCGTTTGTTATGGGCGGCGATTACCGCCAAAAGTATGTTTTTAATAAATCATCCAGTCAAAGATGAATTAATTCATCGGTATTATATTTAATTCAATTTAACTTTATTTGATTCACTACTTTTTTTGAAACCATCTAATCAAACTTAAAACAATCCGATGCTTTGTGAAATAATCCGGAGTGTTTTTTTCAAACCATCTAATCGAACTTGAAACGATTCAATGCAATGCTATACAGTTTAGTTGGAAACATGAATCATTATATCTCTCCCTCGTCTTGCCGACGTCTTGAATGTTGTTTAACGGCTCATCAAAACAGTATAGGTTATTTAGAGCCGCCCCAGAGAGGGGAAGAATACATAGGAATCCGGGAACCGTCTCCTACTCGAATAGATTTCTATGGTTCTTTAACGTGCTCGGAGGATAGACCGATACACGGGACTGCCCGGTTTAGGTCTCCATCTGACGGACGAGGCTAAGGGAAAGTGTTTTGCCCAAGAACACACAGACGAATCTCAGTGGCACCACGGAGGATTGAACCCGGGACATTCGGTTACAAATCCGCGCTACAGACTGCGCCACGCCAGCCGAGGCCACGCGCCTGATGCATTCGGATAATATAAACATCATTGAGGTGGTGTAACGGAGGGTGGGGGATACGGTTTACGTGATCAATACGTTGGTAAGAAGATGGTGCATCGACGAATCTGATATGTCACGACAGTTTCTTGTATTACAAAACTACTTTTGGACGATTTATGATCATTATCGCAGTCGCAGTCAATATCAGTATACTCGAGATACTAGCTATTACACTAACAAGGTCTGAACCTAGGCCTGAAATTGCGGGTTGCTTAACAACTGGTGTAAGAAATAATATTCTATCTGAAAGACAGCATGGTTTCAGAAAGAAGAGATCCTGTGAGAGCCAGCTCATAATCATGCTCCAGGACTTAGCATCCACTCTAAATGACAAACAACAGACAGATGCCATTCTGCTTGGCTTCGGGGATTGCGTAGACGCCAATCAGAGATATTTTTAACCTGTTTTTAACTGCACTTGGACCGTTCAACACTTGTACACAGTTCACCACAAGGAGGAGGAGGAGGAGGAGAGGAGGAGGAGAACACTTCTCGGAAGCTGGGAAATACGCTCTTTAAATTTGGCTTGTCTCAAGTTTGAAAAACGGGACAGTGTAGCAGTCTACGCCAACGTATATATATTTGGAAAACAAATATTTATTTAGTTTCGGTCACCCAGAAGTTCGCACCATTTATTTATCGATCTTTCATTGATATATTTGTGCCTGCAATATATTTATTTTAGAGAAACTATTTATTTTCATCTCGAATATTTTCATCTTCAATATATTAAGACAGACAATATATTTTTATAAACCAAATATATTTTTCGGTATAACATATAACTGTTTGCGTCTACAATATATAAATTAGGAAAAACTTATATTCAGACTAACGTATATATCTGCGTCTACAATATATACTCGGTAAAAAAAGTTTTGGACCAGGGTATATAAAGTCATATAAAAATAAAACTAGTGGACAAAATTTAAGTATCTTTTTTTAGTAACCATGGTCTACCCTACCCGGTTAATTTGGTACCAGAAACATTAAATTCAAAACAAGATTTGATTTTAAAAAAGTATCGCGAACACACAAAGGGTCTGTAAAAAATGTTGCAAAGTCCATTAAAAGTAACAGTTACGGACTCATTCGAGTAACCAATAAAAAGATTATTATTTGTTCGCAAACTTTCATTGTAAACGATAATTATTGTTGATTGTTGATCTATTGTGAATTATCAACTGAGATAATAAGGGTTATGGTCGAATGTCAAGGTTCAGCGATCATTGTACGGGTTCAAACACTGCCATGGTCCAAAACTTTTTTTTACAGAGTATATATTTAAAAACAGAATATATATTTTTCAGAATATATATTTCTAGGAATAACATATATATTTGTACGATATATATTTTTGGACAGAATATATATATTTCGGAGTAACATATATATTTGTCTGTATCATATATATTTTGTATTCAATATATATATTTCGGAGTAACGTATATATTTTGTCTGTATCATATATATTTTTGTATTCAGTATATATATTTTACACACAACGTATATATTTATCTTACAACATATAGTCACGTATGGCGCCTCATACAAATCTTGTACATAAGACAGACACATTTTGAAAAATATCTACCATACTTGAATAATGCTGACACCTGTATTCTATATTATCTTTATTACCATCTCTTAACATATTATCACATGAGGCAATTTCAAATGATCAAAGCCTAAAATATGCTGGAAGAAATCAACTTTTATCAAAAACCATAAAGGCAGAACATGTTGCTGAATTAAACAGTAATCACACAGTCCTGTGACTATCCTGAAATAAATCAACCAATATTGTATGACAGACATGTTACTCATGTTAGATCGATCAGATGTCGTAACCAAGTGAACAATATTTATTTTCTACTAAGACAAAAATGGTACTGATGGGTATCACCCGATTGAGCATGCATTTAATCTTGCCTTTTACGCCAGCATTTGATGTGAATATTTACTAATTATATATTTTTGTTTTCTAAACCAGGGCAACACTAGCCTGAAATGAAATCAATCGTTGGAAACATACAATTGATCTACAACAGCTATACAGAAAACTGCCTGATGTTAAAGACTTGTCCTTCAGCTTCATGTGATCCTACAGACAAAGCAATCATTGCCAAATATAGAGACTTAACCAATATCCTCCAGCTCATGCAAACCAACAGACAAAGCAATGGTCACCAAATGTAGACACTTGACGAATGTCCTTCAGCTTCATGTGATCCTACAGACAAAGCAATGGTCACCAAATGTAGAGACTTAACCAATGTCCTCCACAAAGCAATGGTTGCCAAATGTAGAGACTTGACCATGCAATGTCCTCCAGCTCATGAGATCCTACAGACAATGCAATAGTCACCAAATGTAGAGACTTGACCAATGTCCCTCAGCTCATGTGAACCTACAAAGCAATGGTTGCCAAAATAGAGACTTAACCAATATTCTCTAGCTCATGTGAACCTAAAGACATTTGGACAACACCAACAGTTGTCAAATGTAGAGACTTGGCAAATGACCTTCTATTAACCTGGACAACAGCAATGGTTAACAAATGTAGAAACTTGACCAATGACTTTCAGCTCAAATTAACCTATGAACAACAGCAATGGTTGCCAAATGTAGAAATGGTTGCCAAATGTAGAGACTTTACCAATGTCCTTCAGCTCATGTGAACCTACAGACATTCGGACAACAACAGTTGTCAAATGTAGAGACCTGGCAAATGACCTCCACTTTCTATTAACCTGGGAAAACAGCAATGGTTAACAAATTTAGAAACTTGACCAATGACTTTCAGCTCATATTAACCTATGAACAACAGCAATGGTTGCCAAATGTAGAGACTTGACTGATGACCTTCACCTGATTTGAAGCTATGAACAACAGCAATGGTTGCCAAATGTAGAGACTTGACCAATGACCTTCAGTTGACCTTCATTTCCTGTAAACCTACAGTCAAAAGCAATGGTTGCCAAATATGGAGTCTTGACCAATGGTCTCCAGCTCCTGTGAAACTACACACAAGAGCAAGTGTTTCCATACATACAGACTTGACCTAAAGCTTTCAGCTCTTGTAAAACTATGGACATCAGCAATGGTTGCCAAATGAGACTGGACCAATGAACTTCAGCTTTTGTGAAACTACATAACAAATAAAACACATAAATACCTCCATATTTTATTGAAGCTATTTCCTGCACAATTTAGTATGTAATCACCCAATTCAGTTTGCAATCACACAATTCAGTTTGCTGTCACACAATTTAGTTTGCAGTAACACAATTCAGTTTGCTGCCACACAATACAGTTTGTTGTCAGACAATTCAGTATTGTTACAATGTCAGTTAAAAGAAATTATGAAAATCCTCTTTCATCTGTACATTTGGCAACCATTGCTGTTGTTCATAGGTTAAATGTATGCAAAACATAACAATATTGAGAAAGTAAGAGGTTTTGTTTAGAAAATAAAAAAACAGCCTTGCAAAAGACAGCTGCACGGTTGACTGGCTAATACAATGTTTTAAAAAAAATAAATAAAGAATTCCCGCACTCAGTTAAATAATACTGCAGGTGACACAAAAATAAAACACTTTATATGATCTACCTTTAGATAATAAATTATTTTAAAGGACTAGGTATGATAAGGGACAAAATTGGCCCCCAATAATGAAAGTTTTAATGCACAAGTTTTGAATATTTAATTTAGCTACAAATGAACTGAATCAATATTAAAACTCATTACAAGTATGTTTGAAGGTTCTAAATGAGTTTAACAGCCTCACAAACAAGGCCTTTTCTTTCAAGAAATGACAGTTTTGTTCATTTCCAGCAATTTTCGATCAGTTTTTGGTCTTGGAAATACAGAGCGCACCCTCGAGCACAGCTGATTTTTTGTTGAAACAGGTACTTGATAGGGATGCATCATCAGCCAAAAGACTGTGTGCTCGGAGGTGCGCTCTATATTTTTAGGATCAAAATCTTGCCCAGAAAGGTCCAAAATCTACAAAATATAACAAAATTACAAAAAATACCGTTTTTTGAGACCCTATTAAATCTTCTAGATAAAATAAATAAAAATATATTTTGAAGATAGAATATGATCAATTTACTTCAATATGCATAATAGATTATATGTAAATATTATTTTTCTGCATTTTGAATATATTGGGGGCCAAAATACCCCCTTGTCATACCTTGTCCTTTATTAAAGGTGTCCAACAAACAAGATATAAAAATTCTGGTTATTAGATATACATTTATATGAATTTCCCATACTGAAGGTGTCTGTAATGTTGGTAAGATACTTTATACCTACTATGGTGTGTACTGAAGGAGGTGTCTGTAATGTTGGTAAGATACTTCATAATTACTATGGTGTGTACTGAAGGAGGTGTCTGTAATGTTGGTAAGATACTTCATACCTACTATGGTGTTATACTGAAGGAGGTGTCTTTAATGTTGGTAAGATACTTCATACATGCTATGGTGTGTACTGAAGGTGTCTGTAATGTTGTAAAATACTTCATAATTACTATGGTGTTATACTGAAGGAGGTGTCTGTAATGTTGGTAAGATACTTCATACATACTATTGTGTGTACTGAAGGTGTCTGTAATGTTGTAAGATACTTCATAATTACTATGGTGTTATACTGAAGGAGGTGTCTGTAATGTTGGTAAGATACTTCATACATACTATGGTGTGTACTGAAGGAGGTGTCTGTAATGTTGTAAGATACTTCATAATTACTATGGTGTTATACTGAGGGTGGTGTCTGTAATGTTGGTAAGATACTTCATAATTACTATGGTGTTATACTGAGGGTGGTGTCTGTAATGTTGGTAAGATACTTCATATATACTATGGTGTGTACTGAAGGAGGTGTCTGTAATGTTGGTAAGATACTTCATACCTACTATGGTGTGTACTGAAGGAGGTGTCTGTAATGTTGGTAAGATACTCATAATTACTATGGTGTGTACTGAAGGAGGTGTCTTTAATGTTGGTAAGATACTTCATACATACTATGGTGTGTACTGAAGGAGGTGTCTGTAATGTTGGTAAGATACTTCATACATACTATGGTGTGTACTGAAGGAGGTGTCTTTAATGTTGGTAAGATACTTCATACATACTATGGTGTGTACTGAAGGTGTCTGTAATGTTGTAAGATACTTCATAATTACTATGGTGTTATACAGAAGGTGGTGTCTGTAATGTTGGTAAGATACTTCATACATACTATGGTGTGTACTGAAGGAGGTGTCTTTAATGTTGGTAAGATACTTCATACATACTATGGTGTGTACTGAAGGTGTCTGTAATGTTGTAAGATACTTCATAATTACTATGGTGTTATACTGAAGGAGGTGTCTGTAATGTTGGTAAGATACTTCATACATACTATGGTGTGTACTGAAGGAGGTGTCTGTAATGTTGGTAAGATACTTCATAATTACTATGGTGTGTACTGAAGGAGGTGTCTGTAATGTTGGTAAGATACTTCATAATTACTATGGTGTTATACTGAAGGAGGTGTCTGTAATGTTGGTAAGATACTTCATAATTACTATGGTGTGTACTGAAGGAGGTGTCTGTAATGTTGGTAAGATACTTCATAATTACTATGGTGTTATACTGAAGGAGGTGTCTGTAATGTTGGTAATATACTTCATACATACTATGGTGTGTACTGAAGGAGGTGTCTGTAATGTTGTAAGATACTTCATACCTACTATGGTGTTATACTGAAGGAGGTGTCTGTAATGTTGTAAGATACTTCATACCTACTATGGTGTTATACTGAAGGAGGTGTCTGTAATGTTGGTAAGATACTTCATACATACTATGGTGTGTACTGAAGGAGGTGTCTGTAATGTTGTAAGATACTTCATAATTACTATGGTGTTATACTGAGGGTGGTGTCTGTAATGTTGGTAAGATACTTCATAATTACTATGGTGTTATACTGAGGGTGGTGTCTGTAATGTTGGTAAGATACTTCATATATACTATGGTGTGTACTGAAGGAGGTGTCTGTAATGTTGGTAAGATACTTCATACCTACTATGGTGTGTACTGAAGGAGGTGTCTGTAATGTTGGTAAGATACTCATAATTACTATGGTGTTATACTGAAGGAGGTGTCTGTAATGTTGGTAAGATACTTCATAATTACTATGGTGTTATACTGAAGGAGGTGTCTGTAATGTTGGTAAGATACTTCATAATTACTACGGTGTTATACTGAAGGAGGTGTCTGTAATGTTGGTAAGATACTTCATAATTACTACGGTGTTATACTGAAGGAGGTGTCTGTAATGTTGGTAAGATACTTCATAATTACTATGGTGTTATACTGAAGGAGGTGTCTGTAATGTTGTAAGATACTTCATAATTACTATGGTGTTATACTGAAGGAGGTGTCTGTAATGTTGGTAAGATACTTCATAATTACTATGGTGTTATACTGAAGGAGGTGTCTGTAATGTTGGTAAGATACTTCATAATTACTATGGTGTGTACTGAAGCAGGTGTCTGTAATGTTGGTAAGATACTTCATAATTACTATGGTGTGTACTGAAGCAGGTGTCTGTAATGTTGGTAAGATACTTCATAATTACTATGGTGTTATACTGAAGGAGGTGTCTGTAATGTTGGTAAGATACTTCATAATTACTATGGTGTGTACTGAAGCAGGTGTCTGTAATGTTGGTAAGATACTTCATAATTACTATGGTGTTATACTGAAGGAGGTGTCTGTAATGTTGGTAAGATACTTCATAATTACTATGGTGTTACACTATTAATAAAGCAGTTGTAGAGTAAAGAATTTAGCTCTTTTCATGTCATGTCAAATATTTTGGTTCCTTTCTTGCTTGTTGACTCCGTTCATGACTTTCCCTTATATATCTCTTGATCTTTAAGAGTGGCCCTATATATTCCTATAAACAAATATGGGACACCCCCTATAAACAAATATGGGACATCCGGAGAGGAGCAACTTTTTAATGCAGGATCTACATATGGGCATACTGGTAATTGCTGAAAATGTTTCCATATATATATATATTTCTTGCATACCAGACAAGGAAATCCATCATTTTACCGGGGCTAGATATTTCTATCTCACAATAGGGTCGAGATAAAAGTCACGTGTGCTCCAACATCCGGTATGCAGGAAAACATGCAAAATGTTAGTAGCTGGCGGCGTCAATGCACAGCATTTCTCTGATATGCAAGCAAAAAAATCTATCATGGGTATTCGGTTCAGATAGGAAAATCACTTATACCTCGGGTTGGAATTCCCAATCTTCACCGGATACCCATGAAAGATTCTTATAATCTATATAAGACAAGAGGCCCATAAAGGCACGTGGCACTCTATTGTGACATGAATACAATAGGGATGGTACCAACATTTATCCCCAGAGCCATCATTTCTTAAAGGCCTGTGAAACTTTTCTGAAGAATTTTGAATGCATCATCGTATCATCATACTAATCATCATACTACTACGTAGTAAAGTTGGCGAGACTAAAAGCTAACGATTCATACAAATATTAGAGGTAAAGCCTTTAGGTTCAAAGACGTATTATTGAATTTTGTTGGTATGTAATTAAGAAATAATAAGTACCTGTATTTTATCGGTGAATAAAATAAGTTAGTCGTTCGGATTTGAGTAACTAAATGCTTTAATTACTCGCATCTGAATAACTAACTGTAATTTATTCACCGATAAAATACAAGTATGTATTTGTTATTTTGATTCTAACACGACAATAACCCCATTGTTTACGCTATTGTGGGGGCACTATATTATCTCGGAGGTCAAGGTAATCGGGCTATGTTTACAGGCTATTCATTTTTTATCATGCTCATTCAAGGTCTTTATCATGTCACCGCGCATGTAAACGTGGAAATGCACTCTTACCACACCCCTGGCATGCACTCTTACCACACCTAAAGAATTCACTCTTACCACATCCCTGGCACTCTTACCACACCTAAAGAATGCACCCTTATCACACCCCTAGAATTCACTCTTACCACCTCTTACCACATCCCTGGCATGCACTCTTACCACACCTAAAGAATGCACCCTTATCACACCCCTAGAATTCACTCTTACCACCTCTTACCACACCCCTGGCATGCACTCTTACCACACCTAAAGAATGCACCCTTATCACACTCTTAGAATTCACTCTTACCACACCCTTGGCATGCACTATTACTACACCCCTGGCATGCACTCTTACCACACCACTGGCATGCACTCTTACCACACCCCGGCATGCACTCTTACTGAACACACACTTTATATCATACATCGTAGAACACCCTTACCACATACACCTAGCACACTCTTACCATACCCCTCGCACACACTTTCATGTGTACACAAAGAAGAGAGACAACTGTATGTTATTTTACAGTAAAATACGGCTGGTCCATTAATTCCCCGCATAATTTTCATCCGTTGGAAGCGCCACGTTACATCATGTCACTTTTTAAACCGTCAACGTCACAGAACGAAAGTAAATAAACATTTTGGTAAATATACGTCACGAAGACGAACTCAACAGTAATTTTAATGAAATGTTAATTACAACAATACTAGCCATGCTCCCAAACCATGCACAACCCCGATATAAACCCATCATATGCATCAATATAACACAAGCAAGGTTTTATGCAAGCGTAAAATAGCTGCCGAGAGACAAGAAGTTAACATAATAATATTATAGGTTATTGCATTTGTATGGCTAAATATAACTTGGAACGAGTTGTTTTGGCAAAACAACGAGTTCCAAGTAATATTTAGCCATACAAATTCAATAACCTTTTTATTGTATACTTTCATATTGTTTTTGATCAATGTTAATTGTATGACTATTACTTTTCATTGTATTTGTGTTATTTTTATAGCTTTTGATGGAATTCCTATCTTGCCATTCAGTTTCATTTTGTGTGGATGATTATTTTGCGCGAAAACGACGTCGACGTCAGATGACGTCATTAAAAACATCAAGCGATTTTCTGAAGTTTGTTTAGCATTCGATAACGTTAAAAACAGTGGGTGAGTGACCATTTGAATTATTTTATCAATTTTTGCCATAAAAGGTTGAAAAAAAACTCCATAGTTTTTTGTTGACACTATATATAGGAAGGATTCCGTTATTTTTATTTGAAATTAGTTCCTTATTTCTATTTCGCGGCTCTAAGCAAGCACGAGCAAAAGTTCCCGTGCAATATCAATGCGTGCAATATCATAGAATATTGCACGCTTAGCTCAATGCAAACTAAACGGGACAATATGAAAGTATACAATAAATCAAGTATATCGGGGCCATTTCTCTACCTCGGGAGATATTTCCCGTATCTCAAAAAACTCTATATATATCGACCGAACCTAAAAGGCAACAATTATTTTATTATTAAATCAAATTATTCATGGAATTTTGAATTTTGAATTATGAATTATGAATTTTGAAATTTTGAATTTTTGAATTTTGAATATATTTTGAATTTTGAATATTCATGGAAATTGAATTTTTCATACTTATTTTTCACAGGTCAATATACAAAAGTCAATATACGTTTTTCAGGTCAATATACCTTTTTATTTTTAATCATGTGATCAACTTTTAACCAATTGTATTCATTGAATACTTTGATTTAATAATAAAAACCAATGAAAATTAAAAACAAAACAAACAAAAAACGGAAATCAGCAGGCTTGAACCCTACCTTCCTGAGTCTTCTGAATGCATACATATAATAGTAATGATTCAGTAGACTGGTTTACGAAAACATCATTTCAGCAAGTGAAATGGTAACCTTTCAACATTACAAAATATGTGTTTATACCATTCAAGTTTTTCAGAGGAGTTCTCTAGGAGTTCAAGTTGTAAAGCATGTTTATAGCTGAAAAACTCAAAGAAACGATTCATTACCTTACCATGTGCAATTACTAAAGCAATATGAGCATCTAGAACAAGCTGAGAACATTTGCAAGCTGTATGACATAAGCAATGACTGAATTGTTTGACACGTGACTACAAGTAATGGTGGGGGGGGGGTGGGGTCCTACCCCTCTGCGGTCCTACCCTTCTGCTTGTGACAGTGTGTTTGTGAGATTGCAGCGATTCTATTCTACTCCGGCAACCACACGGGGTAGATGTGTAATAAGAATGTGTGCCAAGGGTGCTGTTAAGAGTTCTATTACTACACTTTAACAAACTCTATTAAAAGTTTAAGATTAACACGTTGGTTATATGATCAATAATTTCTTAAGAAATTCTTTTAATGGGTTATTTAGTTACTTTCACGGGCCAAACCTTCTCTCAAAATACAAGTCATTTTAGGTTTATTTGCATTTTAAATTAATGACATCGTAACTGGCTGTTAGCCAAAACTGAAATCCACAACCCATATCACTGGGGCTCTTTATGGGCTGCCATATCGATATACAACCCTTTTATTGGCAAATATTGATCTTAAGTAAATGAAATGGAAAAATATATCTATGTCACATTCATAAACCTTCCATTAATATTCTGGTCCATTCAGAAAATCATTTACACTCTCTTGCTGATGTTTTCATTTATATCACACGGTCCTTTTATTCGATTTTACGATTTAAAATAAATCATAGTTCTTATTTAAAACATTTCTGAACAGTGGAACAATTACTGAAGAGCTCAGCGGTGGTCTAATGCAATGGTCCTGATAAAAAAGAAACAGCAATAACTCATATTCTGTCAGAAAGTAAATGTTTCAACGACTCTCCCCAACAAATGCTTTTTTTAATTCTATATTATTATAAGCAAAAAGTCATCTTTCTCAGACAAGTCTGTATTACAGAATGTCTGTACATTTCATTTGTCATCATCATGTTTTATTACACATCATAGGACATGTTTGGGATGCTTCACGAGTTGTGTAATTCTAACATTGAATTCTGAAAAAATGCTAAATTTAGTCAAAGTTAGGATTAATACAGCTTTCAAGATGATGATACTGAACATAAACATGATACTGAACATAAACATGATACTGAACATAAACAGTGTTGTCTCTTTGGCTGTATTCATAGCTGTTATTGGGCCATATTCCCATATATTTCCCCCAAATTTTGACACAAAAATTACCAACTGAAAAAAAAATATATATAAGAAAAAAAAGCAGCACTAGTGTGACAAGTACTGAGGCCCTCCCAGGGGGGTCCATGTTCCCTTATTCCCTGAAAATATGACCCAATGTTCCCTTGTTCCCCAAACAATATTTTGCTTTGTTCCTCAAAAATATTTTTCCAATGTTCCCTTGTTCCACAAAAATATTATCAATAACAATGTTCCAATGTTCCCCAAAAATAAATGGCCATGTTCCCTTGTTCCCCAAAACCCCTGGGAGACCTTCAGTACTGAGAACGAAACACTTTTAAATGCCTCTGTTGACCTTGGTCTACTGAAAACAGTATTCAAGACACAATTATTACATGATTGTTTTATTGTATTTTTTCCCAATTTTATGAAAAATTGGGCTAAAATTCCCTCATTGTTAAGTATGGTATGGGTTATGTCTCAAAATATAGAAAACAAGAGGTCAATGACCTTGAAGCTCTACTGATAGATTTTTGATAGCTAGGTCAACATTCCTGTGAAGTTTCATGAAAATCCATCAAGTAGTTTCATAGGAGTAGTCGCTACAAGTTTTCATTATATAACTCTATGTAAACAAAGATGGCCGCTGGCGGCCATGTTTAATGTCAAATAATTTTTGACAAGGATCAACATCATGTCATACTGATCATTTTAGAAAAAGTCCCATATCAATATCACTTATAGTTTTCAAGTAGTAGTCGCTACAAATTTATTTATTTTAAATCTATTTTTAGCCGTGGCGGCCATTTTGAATTTCAGATCAGCCTGAAATTTTTCTAGGATCAACTAGACATTAAGAGCAACATTCCTGTGAAGTTTCATGAACATCCGTCAAGTAGTTTCAGAGGAGTAGTCGCTACAAGTTTTTACTATATAACTCTATGTAAACAAAGATGGCCACTGGCAGCCATGTTTAACGTTGAATCAAAATAGTGTTCGACTAGGATTAACGTCATTTCATGCTGATCATTTTAGAAAAAGTCCCATATCAATATCACTTATAGTTTTCAAGAAGTAGTCGCTACAAACTTATTTTTTAAAAATCTATTTTTAGCTGTGGCAACCATCTTGAATTTCTGGCCGACCTGAATTTTTGCTAGGATCAATTAGACATCAAGAGCAACATTCCTGTATAGTTTCATGAAAATCCGCCAAGTAGTTTCAGAGGAGTAGTCGCTACAAGTTTTTACTATATAATTCTATGTAAACAAAGATGGCCACTGGCAGCCATGTTTAACGTCGAATCAAAACGATTTTCGACAAGGACCAACATCATGTCATGCTGATCATTTTCGAAAAAGTCCCATATCAAGATCCTTATAGTTTTCAAGAAGTAGTCGCTACAAACTTGTATTTTAAAAATCTATTTTTAGCTTTGGTGGCCAGCTTGGATTTCACATCAACATGAATTTTTGCTAGGATCAACTAGACTTCATGGGCAACATTTCCGTAAAGTTTCATAAATATCCATCATGTAGTTTCAGAGGAGTAGTCGCTACAAATAAAAGTTTACGGACAGACAGACAGACGGACAGACAGACGGACGGACGACGGACGCCGCACCACGGCATAAGCTCTGCTGATCAGACTCTGCTGATCTCTGATCAGTCGAGCTAAAAACGCACGGATGCACTTTTTAACAACTTCAAATAGCTGGAAACGACACCATCTGGTGAAGTTACTCGCAGGCTGACTGATCTGGGTTTACAATGGAAGCAAAGGCTGTGCTTAGCCAGTTAAGTGCAACCTGGAAAAATGTCAACCCAATATTTAACCCATTAATTTTAACCTTAACCAAACAACTTGATATTTAAGCCTTTCTAAAAATTCTTCACATCTCAAATATCCATGAGTTACAGTTTCCAAACAGAAATATGAGAAAAGAGTTAAGGTTATGGTATTTATTTAATGTTTTAGAATATATTTAGTTAGTAATAATATCTTTGAATTTAGAGAAAAACAGGTAAACAAGATTCTTCAGTTTCACAAAGTATCTGTTGCTAAATCATATATATCACCACAGCTTGCAGTGTTTGAGTGTAATGAATTAAGCCATATCATAAATCATAACACACTAGAATAAAAAATATATGCAAGAAAGTCTAACCATCTGGTGGCGGTCTTTTATAATATGACAATGATAAACACAGCAATATTAATAAATGTACTTTGTGTTGTTGTTTTTTGGATATAAACAGAACCTCATATTCATGCCATATTTAATATATTAAACTCGTTGGATAATCGCACAGCCTTGCATCATATAATTATATCGTACTTGTTAGATAAATTCAATCTTAAACAGGAATAGATATTAAGCTCCACCACAGCAGGAACCCTGTAATATAAAAGCACATTGCTAAGGGCAATTTTGCCCACACATACTTTTTTAATGAAATTGAGAAAATAGAAGATAAACAAGATTCCTCTGTATTTTTTAAAGTACATAACTGCTATAAATAATATACCTGCCAGTACAAGGTAAGCTATAATTGACTTCATAGTGAGAAAACCCAAAAGGATGTAAACAACTCTGGTAAATGGGTCTGAAAACATTTCAGGGTCATTTCTTGAAGTACTGATAGGTGTCATTTTTAATAAACATGATGAACGTAAAGATACACCCAAATGGACCTTCCATTTTTTTATTCGTTCGTTCATAAATAAAGGTTTCATTCATTTATTCTAGCCTCTGTCACCCCGGCCCACTTCTGATTTCTTCGTTTTGCTGTGCTACACGGATCCAGAACCAGGGCCTGGGAAAATAGGATGTTTTAAATGCCCCAAACTTCACTTTGGGGTGGTTTTGGCCAGATTTTGAAAGGCTATTATAGTCGTGCTTAGCTGGTTCACTAAAACGTCTGCCTTGCATTCGGGAGGTCGTGGTTCGAGTCCCCTGACCGTGTCATACCAAAGACTTTAAAAATGGAGTAGTCACTTGTAACCCTTGCCTGACGAGCAAATAATGGGTAGTGCTACGACTGATTGACCAGTGTCAGAATAATGTGACTGGGTGGGTGGGGGTATCATGTCTACTACGGCGTGGTATTCCAGTGTGGCAGCACTATAAAGAAACCATTGAGTTCGCTGCTTCAAGTAGACATATCATCACATCACACAACAACACACAGATAAAAGTCCAGACATTGTGCCTATAATCATCGGGTAGGACACCTGTCATAGGTGGAGGGACTATAATCCTTAGAAATAGACACACACACGTGACGTCGTCTTATTCTAGCGTAAAATCAAATGCAGTCATTGAGTACAGCCTGTACTAAGCCCACAATGGGAGAAAAATAACCCAGACAGAGCCATATCCCTGGTAGAAATTCTGACCTTTGTGTTAAGATTGCCCTTAGTAATCTCACATGGATACTCATGATGGATTCTTATATCTGACCTTTGTGTAAGATTGCCCTTAGTATCTCACATGGATACTCATGATGGATTCTTATAGTCCAAATATTAAGGAAATTCTCATAATAATGGAGTGTGTGGTCCAGTGGTAGAGCTTTACTGATCGAAAGATCTTGGGTTCGATCCTCAGCTTGGCCATGTTATTTATCCTTGAGCAAGATAATCCGCATTGCTTATTACTGGTTCTACACAGGAAGCCATCGAGAGTGATTAATATAAGCAACGTGGTGCCAATTATTAATGAGCTGTTCTGATGGGAAATGAATAACTTCCGAGTAGTAAAAAACAATTCATCATCATCACTATGAAAAAACTCAATGTATTTCATTGAAAATGTTTTGCATCATTATCTTTCTCCATCTTAGCTGATAAGACTTTGTTTGTTCATTACCTCTTGGGTGTTTTTTCGAGGTTTTTAAAAACTATTTTAGACTTTGAAATCATGGCTTTCAATACATGCGCACAGAGTTATGAAATATGGAAATTTCTTCTTCTTTTTTTTCAGTCTTTGAAACTGATAGGATTTACATCCGTTTCGTCTCTATACTTCATAAAGGATAAATAATACTTCCGCTTTAATTAATTAGCATGAATTTGTGTTTTAGTCATTATTAGTTTTTATGGAGAGTAGGGAAGGTAACACATCAAATGAATGAATAACTAATACATAATACAGTTAACCGAGTTGCCCTTGCAGGGAGATGTACGACAGTTCAGCTTCAAGGAGTTCCAATTATGGGGACCTTGGAGGGAGGTGTATGACAGTTCAGCTTCACGGAGTTTCAATTTAGGGGACCTTGGAGGGAGGTCAATATATAAGTGGATCTTGGAGGAGATTCATTTCAGGTGGCCTTAGAGGAGTTCAGTTTAGTGACCTTGGATTGAGGTCAATTTCAGGTGGCCTTCAAGGGAATTCAATTTTAGGTGAACTTGAGTACTGAAGTGGGAACACTGTAATCCCAGATTCATCAGTATTCTCTTACTGTGATCAAAGAGTCATCAGTATTCTCTAACTGTGATCCTTATTCATCAGTAGTCTTACTGTGATACCTGATTCATCAGTATTCTCTCACTGTGATCCCAGATTTATCAGTATTCTCAGATTCATCAGAATTCTCTAACTGCAATCCCAGATTCATCAGTATTCTCAAATTCATCAGTATTCTCTAACTGTGATCCTGATTCGTCAGTAGTCTTACTGTGATCCCTGATTCATCAGTATTCTCTCACTGTGATCACAGATTCATCAGTATTCTCTTACTGCAATCACAGATTCATCAGTATTCTCTTACTGTGATCCCTGATTCATCATTGTCCTCTCACTGTGATCCCCGATTCATCATTTTTCTCTCACTGTGATCACAGATTCATCAGTATTCTCTTACTGCAATCACAGATTCATCAGTATTCTCTTACTGTGATCCCAGATTCATCAGTATTCTCTTACAGTGATCCCAGATTCATCATTGTCCTCTCACTGTGATCCCTGATACATCCGTATTCTCTTACTGTGATTCCAGATCCACCAGTATTCTCTCACTGTGATCCCAGATTCATCATTATTCTCTAACTGCAATCCCTGTTTCATCAGTATTCTCTTACTGTGATCCCAGACTCATCAGAATTATATTACTGCGATCCTTGATTCATCAGTATTTCCTTACTGTGATCCCAGAATCATCAGTATTCTCCTACTGTGATCCCAGATTCATCAGTATTCTCTTACAGTGATCCCAGATTCATCATTGTCCTCTCACTGTGATTCTTGATACATCCGTATTCTCTTACTGTGATTCCAGATCCACCAGTATTCTCTCACTGTGATCCCAGATTCATCATTATTCTCTAACTGCAATCCCTGTTTCATCAGTATTCTCTTACTGTGATCCCAGACTCATCAGAATTATATTACTGCGATCCTTGATTCATCAGTATTTCCTTACTGTGATCCCAGAATCATCAGTATTCTCCTACTGTGATCCCTGATTCATCAGTATTCTCAGATTCATCAGTATTCTCTTACTGTGATCCCTGAATCATCAGTATTCTCTCACTGTGGTCCATGATTCATCAGTATTCTCTCACTGTGATCCCAGATTCATCAGTATTCTCTCACTGTTATCCAAGATTCATCAGTATTCTCAGATTCATCAGTATTCTCTTACTGTGATCCATGATTCATCAGTATTCTCTCACTGTGATCCCAGATTCATCAGTATTCTCTCACTGTTATCCAAGATTCATCAGTATTCTCAGATTCATCAGTATTCTCTTCATCAGTATTCTCTCACTGTGATCCCAGATTCATCAGTATTCTCTCACTGTTATCCAAGATTCATCAGTATTCTCAGATTCATCAGTATTCTCTTACTGTGATCCATGATTCATCAGTATTCTCTCACTGTGATACCTGATTTATCAGTATTCTCTTACTGTGATTCCAGATTCATCAGTATTCTCTCACTGTGATCCCAGATTCATCAGTATTCTCTTACTGTGATTCCAGATTCATCAGTATTCTCTTACTGTGATCCCTGATTCATCATTGTTCTCTCACTGTGATCCCAGATTCATCAGTGTACTCTCACTGTGATCCCAGATTCATCAGTATTCTCTCACTGTGATTTCAGATCCATCAGTATTCTCTCACTGTGATCCCAGATTCATCAGTAGTCTAACTGCAATCCCTGATTCATCAGTATTCTCTCACTGTGATACCTGATTCATCAGTATTCTCTCACTGTGATCCCAGATTCATCAGTATTCTCTTACTGTGATTCCAGATTCATCATTGTCCTCTCACTGTGATCCCAGATTCATCAGTGTCCTCTCACTGTGATCCCAGATTCATCAGTATTCTCTCACTGTGATCCCAGATTCATCATTGTTCTCTCACTGTGATCCCAGATTCATCAGTATTCTCAGATTCATCACTGTGATACCAGATTCACCAGTATTCTCTCACTGTGATCCCTGATTCATCAGTATTCTCTCACTGTGATCCCAGATTCATCATTGTTCTCTCACTGTGATCCCAGATTCATCAGTATTCTCAGATTCATCACTGTGATCCCAGATTCACCAGTATTCTCTCACTGTGATTTCAGATCCATCAGTATTCTCTCACTGTGATCCCAGATTCATCAGTAGTCTCTAACTGCAATCCCTGATTCATCAGTATTCTCTTACTGTGATCCCAGATCCATCAGTATTCTCTCACTGTGATCCCTGATTCATCAGTATTTCCTTACTGTGATCCCAGATTCATCAGTATTCTCTCACTGTGATCTCAGATTCATCAGTATTCACTCACTGTGATCCCAGATTCATCAGTATTCTCTTACTGTGATCCCTGATTCATCAGTATTCTCTCACTGTGATCCCTGATTCATCAGTATTCTCTCACTGTGATCCATGATTCATCAGTATTCTCTTACTGTGATTCCAGATTCATCAGTATTCTCTCACTGTGATCCTAGATTCATCAGTATTCTCTCTCTGGGAGCAGCTCTAAATAAATAACATATCATGAGCTTTCATCCCCCACAAACTCCCCACCAACCGAAAATGGCAAATATAATTACATGCCTGGACATTCTGCATTCCACCCCTTTTAAATGGTGGTACCAATCTGTATCCCTGAAAAGGCTGTAAATAACTTCATAAGCAAGCACTACTTGAATCTGTCTGACCTTGCCACATAGCAAGGGTGTTTTATCAAGCCTTCCCTGTCTGATATGTTAAAATATCAAGCCTTCCTTGTCTGATGTTAAAATATCAAGCCTTTCCCCCCCCCCCCCCCCCCGTCTGATATGTTAAAATATCAACACTTCCCTGCCTGATATGTTAAAACGTTACCACGAAGCACTTACCTTCTTTTTTTCTGAAGATAATTTTGACCTAATGCTTCTCCAGTAACACAATTATACAGTGTATCTGTTCAGATTCTGTGTAAAAGTCATATGTAAACTTTAATATAAAGTATTAATTTAGTTTAAAAAAACAAAAAAAGTTATATTCAAGGTTGAGTGGAAGCAGGATCTCAGGTAGCGTAAAATACTCAAAATATCTTGCCTTTTGTCTACATTTGGGTAATTGTATCTGACCGAGTTGAGTTAAGTTTTACTACAAATTCCAAACAGGCCAAGATACCTGTATTGATATACTATTTACAAATGCGATTTAACACCGATTGATAAATACCTGCAAATATGGTGAGCAATTGGTGTCATAAATACGTATAGCGTATTTCCACTAATAGTGGCGCCCGGGCGCTATGCAAAGTGCAAAAGGGGCGCTACTATTATGGTTCAAATTTTCTATATATTTCACCTCCTTTCCCGACTGTTTCCTTATAGAATTACTGTACGGCGATCTTTTACTATGACACCGGTATTGACTAAACCTGAACCCAACTGTATACCGAGTATATCACTGTCATCACTCTGTATCACTATGATACACATTTCAGTCGAACTTGACGATTACAACTCGGGTTGGTTGCGAATGAATTAAATAATAATAAAAGATAAACTAAATAGTAAATTGAAAGAAAGGAGATAAATAAAAGCGGT
Organism: Cyrtodaria siliqua; assembly: GCA_037043455.1. Lineage (NCBI taxonomy): Eukaryota > Metazoa > Mollusca > Bivalvia > Adapedonta > Hiatellidae > Cyrtodaria > Cyrtodaria siliqua. Next base: position 17,824 of record JAWPHD010002011.1, on the reverse strand, counting down.
AATTTATATTGATTATGATAGCGTTTTAAGGTTTATGTCATAGACCATACCATAGTAAAAAAGCTCCCGTAATCAAACCCATTAGCGGTAAAGGCAAAAAACTTGTTTGTTTTTTTAGGAACTTTTGGATCTTTGAAGAAGGTAAGGTTTCTTAAAACAGGTGGGGGTGCTTCTGTTAGGAAAGGCGCTACTAATAGAAGAAATACGTTATTAAATAAATTTACAAATTATGTTTTCCAAATAAGAAAAGTGAAATATAGCAACATAACCAATTAAGCTTTGGTTTTCAATCAATAAAAGGTCCCAATAAACATTATCATTATTAGATCCAAAAAAAACTCTTAGGATCGACAGACACTCGGATGTGGTGACTACATGGTGGACTAAGTCAGACACAAGTCTGGTGCTTGACAGTTTCCCTAGTGGGATACATATATTTGCCAATATATAAAAAAAATCCCTTCATGCAGAACAGTCTACAGACTGGAAACGAAATTGCTACAAACCGATTTGATATAACCCTTCAAACCTTATATGTGACCTTGACCTTGAAGAGACAGGCACAAGTGTGTTACATCTGATGGCATACATATAAATGCCAAAGATTAACACAAAAGAAAGTTACAGCCTAAAATATTGGAACTGCTACAGACTACAACCTTGACCCTGAAGAGATGGACACAGATGTGGTACATAAGGGTCTGTATTCATAAAACTTCTTGGCAATATCTTGTCAGATTTTATCTTTTCTTTAAACACCTTTTTCTATCAATTTAAGACGTTTTCTTAATATTCCTAATAAGGTTATGGATAAATAAAATCTACAGCTAAATATTTATCTTAAACTATTATATGGTTTCTATTGTTCCTTGAGAGGTTAATAAGATTAAAAATATGTAAAAATCTTAAATTTTGACTTCAGTAATATTTTCCACTTAAGCTGCTTTATGAATACGGGCCCTGATGGGATACATATGCCACAATATCACTTAAAATACATAAGAAAGTTACAGCCTGGAAATGAAATTGCTAGACCAATCCTAAGCCATGTATGTGACCTTGACCTTTAAGAGACGGACACAAGTGTGGTACATATGATGTTTGTTTGTTTTTATAGTGTTTAACATCATTTTCCAGCACATTTTAGTCTACACTGAATGACTTTAAAAATGCAACAGGGAAATAAACTTAAGATAACTGACATATTTCAATAAAAATTAAATTTTAATTTCATCTATTCTATCTAAAAATATCTACAGTTGATTTGCTGAAAATTTCATTCAAATTGATCAACAATAAACTTGTTGAATTCAGAGGATAACAGTACGACCCCACAAAAGCCAAAGTCACAAAACTATCTCAATATGCGTAGGAGATGTCAGGCGTGCATTGCCGCTAATAGTGGATATTGTGATTTTTGATTTCGAGGGTAGTACTGTTATATTTTGAATTTAACAAGTTTTATGTTGATCAATTGAATGAAATGTTCAGCAATTCAACTGTAGATATGGTTAAATAGAATAGATGAAATTAAAATTTAATTTCTATTTTAAAATTTAATTTCTATTGAAATATGTCAGTTATCTTAGATTATTTCCCTGCTGCGTTTTTAGTCGTTCAGTGTATGTAAGAGGGTCCATTTTAAGTGGTGGCGGTAGACCACCCACTTATTCCTGGGTAGAACCAGACACTTTCTACCTCACAAGTAGAGTGCCCAGTGAGATTCGAACCCATAGTAGTGAGAGGAGAGAAGGTTTCAAACCCACAGTAGTGAGAGGAGAGAAGGTTTCAAAACAACAGTAGTGAGAGGAGAGAAGGTTTCAAACCAACAGTAGTGAGAGGAGAGAAGGTTTCAAACCAACAGTATTGAGAGGAGAGAAGGTTTCAAACCAACAGTAGAGAGAGGAGAGAAGGTTTCAAACCAACAGTAGTGAGAGGAGAGGTTTCAAACCAACAGTAGTGAGAGTTTCAAACCAACAGTAGTGAGAGGAGAGAAGGTTTCAAACCAACAGTAGAGAGAGGAGAGAAGGTTTCAAACCAACAGTAGTGAGAGGAGAGAAGGTTTCAAACCAACAGTAGTGAGAGTTTCAAACCAACAGTAGTGAGAGGAGAGAAGGTTTCAAACTCAGTGTGTTTACCATCTGCACCACGGACTGGCCCTTTACGTCTCGCGGAGAAACATCTACCTATACATGTCAAAAAAAACAAAACCCCTACATGCATAAGAAAGTTACACCCTGGAAGCAAACCTGCTACAGACCAAGTTAAGCATGCATGGTGACGACAATCTTCTATGTCAAGAGGACAGAAAGCATATGCTTTTGCAAAATTCTGAAATGTCACCTTAAGACACCAATAAGCCACCATACCCAAGTACAGAAATATCGGGTAATCTTGTTGGGAGATAATGGCCGGCTATCTGTGTCAGTATAGTAGTTATCCATTGAGCAACGCGGTTCAACAGGGCGACACACTCCAAGTACCCGTAATATTATCGCATGCATTATTGCTTTTTATGACAATGTGAAAAAGAAGACTGCGCACTAATTTGAATATTTAGCTTATTTAAACTCTAAACATTTTAAGGTAGTATGACAACAATGTCAAGGCATGTAGGAGATGTCAGTCAACCCAAATATGTACACTATTGGCAAAGTAGTTATAAAAGCCTGGAAACTGATCAAGATCGTTCAAAATTGGGCCAGTATTTTTTTTATTGTTTTCAGCAAAAATGTAAGATAGAAGGAGAGTAAAAAAAAAAAAAAGATAAAAAGAAAAATTCTATGATATAATCGTATCGGAAAATTTAGTATCTTTTGGTTGGTATAAAATTCAAGTTTTTTAAGTTTGGAGGGAAACAAGCTAGTTAGGACAAGATGCCACTTATTTGAGAGGATTAATTGCGCTAGACTTAATAAGCAATAGACTTAATAAGCAACATACTTAATAAGCAATAGACATAAGAAGCAATAGACATAAGAAGCAATAGACATAAGAAGCAATAGACATAAGCTATAGACTTAAAAAGCAATAGACATAATAAGCAATAGACATAATAAGCAATAGACTTAATAAGCAATAGACTTAATATGCAATAGACATAATAAGCAACAGACTTAAAAAGCAATAGACTTAATAAGCAAGACTTAATAAGCAATTATCTTTGATACCTTAGCGAGTGTTTCTAAAAGTGCCAATTAACACCTGTCAGGTTAATTGAGAAGGGCAACCTCAGATAGGAAGGTCCACATCTATGTACATTCTTCTCAAGGTAAACAGCTAAAGACTCCAAAACATCTTTCTACCCACAAAACTTTTGTGACCGGGTAACCACTCATGCTTTTGCAGGTAAGTCACTACTGAATTATAATTGAGCAAATATTTTAACCCTGCCTAGTCGTAGTACTGAAAACTTCTACCCACATTCTGCTAACAGTTCAGTAAGAGACAAATAACAGAATAATGCAAACAAAAGCATGTTTAAAAGCATAACAACCCTGATTTGCATTCAATTGGCAACTTGAACAGTTGCAGTTTTTCTAATTAACGGTAATGTGCAGGCAAATGTATCATCAGCCTTAATATGCATTCATCTTTAATTTACAATGCAATTAAAGTTAATGCTGTTGTTGTCGAGCTTGAAATCAGTGCTCCAGATCAGACGCGTATCTGCGTAATTACGCGGGGGTTTTCACCAAAAAACGCATTAAAAATAAAACCAATTCGTACAAAAACACATTCAAAAATTGCTGATAAATACTGAGAACCAAATTCCCGTGTTCACACTTTAATAGCTTAGATCAATCCAGCGTGCCCACTCCACCAAATCATAATCAAAGAAAACGCATTTGTAAATGTAAATACATAGTGTTTTTTCATGCATACAAATGCATTGTGCTGAAAGCTTATCTGGAACACTGTTGATATAGACCGACTTTGATCAACTACTAGAGCAGAACTATGCTATTGTCCCAGTCGCTGATTTGCGCATGTCTGGTTGAAAGGATGCATGAGTACCCTTTCGTGTCATCATAGTATAGTTGCCACAATTCAGTTTTTATTAAAGAAAACGCTGTAAGTAGTTCGTAGACAATCTTGGCGCGATGCGTTGCAATCAATAAAACAAGAACCTGCGACACTGAACTGAAGGAATATGAATATAGTCGAACTGCAGTTCATGCCTTTACTTAACCCGCAACATATATATAATGGACTGTTCTTTATTTGATTCAAGACTATTCCATTTATGTGACAAAGTGGTGTTTTGGGGGAAATGACTGATCAGCAGTTGGACATTGTAAACCCTGATCAGCCTGCGAGTTACTACAGCTAACATGCCCTTTGTGTGAGCTGAACCATAGTAGACACATGATGTCACTCTGACTTTGGTCCTACTATAGTCCAACTAGTATTAATGGATGATGATCAAACTATACTGACTTTGGTCCTACTATAGTCCAACTAGTAACAATGGATGATGATAGAAGTTTCTTGAGCGTCTCCATGGCCGAATGGTTGACGACGTATCATTGTAAATCTTCGTCTTTCACCGCTGCAGGTACGAATCCCACTGGGAGCTCGACTTGTGAGGAAATGTCGATTTTTACGAATGGCGGGTGGTGTACAGTACCGGTTCTACCCAGGAAAAGTGGGTGGTCTGCCTCCAACACAAAAAATCAAACCTTCATATATAACCTTACATGTGTTGAAAATGACGTAAAACACCATGCAAACAAACAAATCGAAGTCGCTCATAGTAACATTACCCCAAGTAGCTAGGTATTGTTAGGCTGTTAGGCCCCCAAGATTTGTTTGTTTGTTGTTTGAATGGTGTTTTCAAGCATTATGTAAAATAATATTATTCTGAATCCGGAGGTAACGTGTTCGAGCCTACTGGCGCCACTGTTTTACTTCCTAGGCAATACACTCGGATAGGAGCATAAACCAGGTGTAGCAGACACTATCCCCTGAGCATGTAAAAGAACCAATCTATTTGACAGTTACAGAGTAATTAAGGCAGTGTACAAAGTACATATTCCTATAGATGTATCATTCCCCTCTCTCTGGGGCAGCTCAAAATAACCTATACAATGTACTGAGTTGTTAAACGACAATTTAAATCAACTGTATTTTTTCTATAATTATATTAATATACATATTCATGCATTCAAACTATATCTTGATACAAAAGTGTGGCAATGTGGGGAAAAAGCTTGTGAATATATATTATTTTGCCCTTTCATGCATTTGTCCAATTACATCGTTTCTCAGCTTGAACTGCATGCTCTGTATCTTGTCTCAGTTAGATATAAAACAGCTGTGGAATGTTTAAAAAAAAGTATGATCAAATACTCCACATAGCTGAATCACCTGATACACTTCCAGGTGTCACAATATCCAGATGGGGTAATATTTATATAGGATTAAATGACACTAGTTGGTCAGTGGAGCAGTCTGACGGCAGGCTGTGACAAATGTCTACTGTCCAACAGGTCCAGACTCGTAACTTGCCATGCCACTGAGGTCTTCTCCTTTTGGACCACTGATGAAGGGTCTATAGTCCTTAAAACTACACACAAGTGCCCTTGCAAGCATACAGGCACACATGCACGCTGTATTCACATGTCAGTAGATAAAATAAATAGTCCTAACTGATTTTTTAATACCGGATAATTATGTATATATAATGTGACAGCAATTAACCAACTTACACTTTTAATTATCTTCTTTTTGGACGGAGAATTTCTTGGTATTATGTAGAGGTATTGTTAGGTAGAGGTAAGCGACAGTTACTGTCGGAGGGCTGGCAAAGTTTCAGCGATTTGTTAGGTAGAGGTAAGCGACAGTTACTGTAGGAGGGCTGGCAAAGTTTCAGCGATTTGTTAGGTAGAGGTAAGCGACAGTTACTATACGAGGGCTGGCAAAGTTTCAGCGATTTGTTAGGTAGAGGTAAGCGACAGTTACTATAGGAGGGCTCAGGCAAAGTCTCAGCGATTTGTTTCACCCTGTTGGGAATGGTACCAGTAACCATTCAATTGGGAAAATTTGTCTTGTTTTGGCTTAAATTGGGAATTTTTGCCATAATTTTTTAGTTTTTTTGAAAACCACAATTATAAGCTCTTGGACTTGTCTTTGCAGCCAGTTAAAATTAATAAAGCATTTGTGAGCTCTTTGGTTGTTTTGCAATTTGTGTATTACATAAAGCATGCATTTTGGTGGGTTTGGCACTGATAAGAGTTGAACATTTCTAAAATTAACCCAATGATTACAGATTAATAACGCATTTCACTTAAACATATTTAGATCTCTAATTAATTCTTTGAATGAATCCCAACAACTAAATGCTCCTGTGGATCCTTCTCATAAACGAAAGAAAATCCTATTACCTTCATCATTATTGGCAATTCTTCATAGTTAGATATTTATAGCCACCAACAATTAATAAAGCATCCAAACTCCAACGTTTGAAGCTTTTGAAGCCTTTAATAGTCATTATATATGTTATATGACTGAAGTGCTGCTAATATTGCGGGGGTTTCCAGTGATATGATAAAACATGGGGTGGAGTATTGTTTGCTGAGATTAAAACATCAAACAAAACATAATCCCTTAAGGGTTTCTTCAAGCTCGTCTTGAAATGGAGAACTCTATGGGGGAGAGCAGATAAAGAAAGTTGTAGGAGTTTGTTATTTAGGTCAATAATTCAGAAGTCAAGTTTGATATATTGTAAGTGATCACAAACAATGAAGCTTTGTTCTATAAATATATAATATGAGAGATTTCTATTTGTTTTGACAATTTGTGATTGATGTTTTATTTGCCAGCCCCTTTTTCATTACAGTTCAAAGCCTAAGATCAATGATACAAGCTTTTAACTTTTGGTCATGATTTTAAAAATCTCCATTTAAAAAGGAATGGGCTGTTCCAGATAATATCAGTACCCCCATCCCCATAAGGAAGGACTTTTGATCACTTTTAAGCCCAAAATACTCTCCCTAGAATTAGACCCCTGCACCTGGAAAATGGTGTGTTGATCTTACTTGTGGCATGAGATACATTTTTTCCCAAGCAGGGGCGTAGCTGACCTAAAATGCATGTATAGGCCCGACAAGCTAGTGGGGTCTGGGGGCTGTTTTTTTTTTTAATTAGCTATGCAATGGTGCGTTTTTGCTTACTGTATATCTGACAGCAAACTTGTGTGGTATTTGAAGAAATATTTTTTGGACAATTTTGAGAATTAACATTTGACAACGTTGAATTACCTACACTGTAAAATAAAATAAACAACTGTTGACCCTTAACCCCAAACCCCATCTGGCTTCAGTTTTTATAGCATTTTTGGATTATTTTTTTTCATTTTTCAAATTGATGTATAGGCCCGGGACTATACGCCAATGCCAAGCAAAGTGTTCAAAACATAACCGGTACCTAACAGAAATACTTTTTATAACAGTACATACAATTTAAAAAAAATACATTTCATTTTTCCATCAATTCTTTCTCTGCAATTGCTTTTTACCATCAAACACAAATATGCAGTTGTTCAAGAAATGCTGGCATGATTGTTGGTGTACTAGTTTTAGTTAATTTGTCAAGAACCCTTACAGAGATTGCTGGCTGCTTCTTATAAGATTCCGAACTCAATGATAAAACTAGAATGTTGCTCCATGGAACCTTTGTCACCTGCCATATGCTTATTTCAGCAATTACACTCGGACTGTAAAGTTTGAAGACAAGGGGTGCAATCCTTCAGAACTTATACAGCAAGCATAATCATTTCATGAAAAGGGGCATAGTTCTCAGGGGCGTAGCTTAGAATGTGTATGCACAGTCAAATATTTTTTCCTAGACCGTCTGTGGTGTAATCTGGAGGCATTTCCGCAACAAAATGAGGCTGATAATTCTCCGAAATTTAAATGAAGTTACCAGACACCGCTCCCAACTTTTTTCAATATTTGGTACAATGTGCGCAACTGTGTACTTTGCGTACAGCTACGCGCCTGGTTCTACATTGAATAATTGTTGAGGAAGAAATGGTCAATATTTTGCCAAGTTATGAGATAGGTTAGTTTACAAGTTAAAATTTTAAGAAAAGGGGCCTAACTCTGTCTAAATGATAATAAGAATTATTGGACATGTCAATGGCATTGAATAATTGATAAGAAAAAACTGTTGACAGTTTCATGTCCACAGGTCAATGTTTTACCAAGTTACCAGACTGGAGGTTAGGTTGCAGGTTAGTTTTATGAAAAGGGTCACAACTCTGCCTAATTGAAAGTCAGAGTTATTGGACATGTGTAACCAATTCCTTAGGGTCAGATGAATATGCGCGTGTAGTTTCAGGAATATAGGTCAAATAATTTTCAAGTTTGCAGGTTAAAGTGGGACTGACAGAGACAGACACATTTTTCTAAAATGCAATGCAGAGTTATGGCCCTTGACGACACTGATGACATACACAAAGTTTGATAGAATTTGAATATACGTTGAATTTAACGCAAAACTTGAACGTAAAGGTTGACACCGCTGTTGCTGTCACAAAAATGACCACTTACTTTTTTCGCTGTATCATCAACTTACAAAACTGCAGGATTAAAAAAAAGACAGAACATTCTTTGTGGAATATTGTTAAGTCTTGATGACACTTTTATATAGCTAAAGTTGGGTCTACGACTTGCTAATGTTGCTATATCATCCAGTCACCTGATCCTATCCCATGTGCAACCATGACACAGCTATTATATAGTCTATAATTCATTTATAGACCGGCTTTTTAAAATTCCTACACCTGACCCTTGTTTAAAGGGACACATGGCAAACCTTTATGGTGAAATAAAATCAGTCTTGCATTAGTTTGAATATGTGCATATTATTTCTAAGTTCAAAGCTCCCCACCACCCCCCACCACTACCCCTTTTTTTTGCATATTACTACTTGTTGATAATATACTCAAGCTCGAAGATAAAATAACAAAAAACAACTGAAAAAAAACAACAGCAATTTTGTATTACCTGGTATTAATTATTTGCAAGCAAATTTAAAGTTGAAGTGATACTGAAATGTTTGATAAATACTTCAAAATGTGTCATGTGTGCCTTTAAGATTGAGGAACAAGTTACTCTTGCATCATCAAATGTTTCTTCGACAAACACATTATAAACAGGAGATTCATTCCTTGAAGTAAAGTGTATAAATTCATTCATATGAAGCATCAACCATCAAATGTGCTCATTAGCTATGAAATTGGTAATCAATTAACGAACAATTAACACCTAATTAGTGTAACCTAAGACAATTATCCCCCAATCTCCTGCTCACTCATGTATCAGGCCGAAAACTGATGTTATCTGTCAATACTTGAACTATACCAGTTACTGATACCTTTCACAGACTAACCGCAAAAATGAACCAACCTAGACTGTAATCCATGGAACATACAGTAATTGCGCCCTCAACACAACCTCTTTACATGAAACTATATTCCTTCTTCAGTCCCAGGAGTTTCATATCATCTATCCAATTAAATATATTAATTTATTTTACTATGCTTATATTACACACATTTTTTTTGTTGTCAAAAAAACTCTGACACAGCGGTTTAATATTCTGGAATGCCCACTGGAATTTTGTGGCAATACATACATTCAACAGGCAAATAATGGTGTTACGCGGTAATATGCATCTTATGGATTATATCAGCCTTGTCCTGTTGCAATTACGACATGAGCAACTCGACACTGAAAATGAGTGTTCCGCAATGTTTGTTTTCAGAAGGGAAGTTTACCGACCATATGTTTGTACCTACATGGAAAACTCATTCCGACCAATGCGACTGTATGGTATACGGTACCAGTTTTCCACATATAAGTATATCGTATGATTCTTATACGATTCTCATATGCTACCTATCACATAATACTTGTATAAAAGGAGCAGTACATGATTTTTATATAAAACCTTTTATATACGAATCATATAAGTAGTATCATATTCTCATAATATGATACTAACAAATATTTTGTTCATGAAAATTATACGAAAATGTCTTAAAAATGTATGAATTTTATTTTCATATAAAACCTATATAAAACTCCTATTATATCAATGTTAAATAAAACATTTCATGAGAATTACATGTGGCTTTTTTTTTATAAGATTCATATATGATTCTCATATGAGAATGCAATCATATGTTCATGTGTGGCAATTTTCTTCCCTTCCACCTGGACACTCCCTGCGCCATCCAAAGACTGTCATCCCAATCCTTTTTATTTAATACCAGTATGCTAGAAAGTTCCTACAGAAGCTAAACAAGTTTCAAATGTTCCAAAACAAAATTGATAATAAACAAGAAATGTGACAAATACCCCCCCGAAGTGGTTTTGACCTTTGACCTCTAAGTGTGACCTTGGAGCCACAGACCTGGATTTTACACGTGATATGCCGTCTTGTTGTGGTGAGCACTTGTGCCAAGTTATTTGAAAATCCGTCCATGAATGTCAGAGTTATTAACCAGACATAAAAACTTCTTTTTGACCTTTGACCTTCAATAGTGACCTTGACCTTGAAGCTACTGACCTGGATTTTGTGTGTGACAGGTCGTCTTGTTGGGTTGAGCACATGTGCCAAGTTATTTGAAAATCCATTCAGGAATGTTCGAGTTATTGACCGGACACGATTGTGCGGACGGACTGACTTACACAAAATCTGGCTTTGTGTGACTGAAAACTTGTGCGTGTTTGTGTGTACGTTCGTACCTTGTGTGACTGCAATTTCTTATTGCTTTAAATGAAGAAATAGACCATTTCCTGTGCATAGAGACATACTTGCTTGTGTGTCAGTCACACAAGAAAAAAAAGTCACACAAGTATACTTTGTACACAAAAAAAGACACACAAGGCCCTTCTGTAAACTCGGATGGACTGACTGACTGACGGACAGACTGTCAGACAGACGGTGCGACTACAATGCCGCCCTTCGGGGGCATAAACAAATTCAGGCAATGATGCAAGAAAAAACATTTTGTATTGAACTTACCGGTACTCATCAAAGACAACATAATTTTAAATGTAAACCTACCCCAATTTGTATGGACCTTGCATAAGGCAAACCCTGCTGGGTCACATGAGTGAGGACCTGCGAACCAGCTCCTGTCCCCACATGACTGAGGACCTGTGACCCGGCTCCTGGCCCCTGTGTGTAAATATCCATCTGTTTGCTAGGCAACAATGGTGCTATAATCCTTCCTCCAACCATTGCCATGGTAACAGAAATTTGACAAAAAACACACTTTCTAAAATCCAATTAAACAATCAATACAAGATTGTACTTATACAATATCAATCTACAAACTAGCTTCCACTATTCCACATTCATACAAAGTACAAGATATGTATCATATTTCAGGTCGTAATTGAATATAGATTATTATACACATTTATTATATTAGTGTATTGTAAAGATTAATATGTAGTCAAAGAGTTACTAATTCTTGCACGCTTGAAATGATCAAGGCACAATTTTAAGTTTCAAATTAGGTAACGTAGTTTGGACCAATTCTTTTGCGGGTGAAATGATCAAGACTTTTTAAGCCACAAGTTATGTATTTATCTATTTCTGTGGCCGATCTCCCTACTTGGTATGTCAAAAGTAAGCAAGCATCGAGACCAATTATTCATCGTGTGGCCAGTGAAATTCATCAATACGTTTTTGATCTTCTGTATCTAAAAATCTCCCCAAAATATCGCGATTCATTGTTACATTTTATAAGAGCGCCTAAAGGGCCAGTTGTGTTCCAGTAATCTATAGTGGATAGCATGACTGACCCTGAATGTGGTCACTGGGTTACTTTTGAGTTTCCATAGACAAGGCACTTCTCCTAGCATCATCCATCGGATGCAGACGTAAACCATGCGGTCCCATTTATCGGCGTGTATTAACTATTCTCGTTCTTACTGAGTATTACATGCATCTTGTCGTGGGGGCTGGCGTGACTTGAAATCCAGTTCAAGCATCACCAGCGCCAGAGTTTCATCTGTGTGTTCATGGACAAGACAATTTCCCATAGCCTCATCCTTCAGGTAAACCATGCGATCCTATTGGAGTCTATCCTCTGAGCACATTAAAGAACCATATGATATGAATCGATTTGATAGTACGAGTAGGGCAGGAGACACGGAATTTCTATCAATCGTGAAAACTCGGCCAATCCCGTCATATTTCGGGATCTCACCTCATGCGTATTCGAGCTTCGGTATGTTCAAAATCTTGACATTTTGTTAGCCGGAAGGCAACGGTGCAGAAAATAGTGCACTGTTCTATGTAAACAATATGGCTGTTAGCCACAGGTGTTGATGTATACTTTGATTTGGATGATAACTTTGATTTTGAATGCAAATTTGTTTTGGCGGGAATCTAAGGCGCGATGACGTAACCAATAAGGAATCAAGTAATGCTGCCAAGCAGTGTATGAGATGTTGTGAATGGGATTTCTATGTATTATTCCCCTCTCTTTGGGGCTCTTAATATGAAAACAACAATTAAAATTAAAATTCTTCAATACAATACGGGGCTCACAAACATATTAACTGTTCAGTTACGAGGCAAGCATGCCTGCTACTCGAGGCAAGCATTCCTGCTACTCGAGGCAAGCATGACTGCTATTTGAGGCAAGCATAACTGCTATTTGAGGCAAGCATGCCTGCTACTCGAGGCAAGCATGCCTGCTATTGAAGATATTTTCTGTCCTACAATTGTCAGTGTAACAGAAACATACCTTAATACTCAGGCACAAACGAATGTGCTGCCCACTATAAATGAAACATCATTCATACTCACTCATAATTTTAAGAGCCCTTCACAAAATTGATCCACATTATTTTTCATGAGAGCAATTAAATGTACTTAGTTATTGCAACAGATGTAGGTATATTACTTACAAATCACCAATGGATCATTGTATTATGTCTCTTTATCAAAAGAGGAAACAAAGGAATCATAGATCTCTGTCAAATTATAACAAATCCTCTTATGAACATCCCCTTTGATGATTCGATCTTGAACATCCTCTTCAACGATCCCATCTTGAACACCATACTTGACAAATTCCCTCTTGAATATCCCCACTCAATGATCCCCTCTTGAACACTCCCAATTGATAATACTCTCTTGAACACACCCACTCGAGGATTCCTCTTGAACCCCCACTTGATGTCCCCTCTTGAACACCCCCACTTGATGTCCCCTCTTGAACACCCCCACTTGATGTCCCCTCTTGAACACTCCCCTAGATGATCCACCTTAAACACCTCCACTCAATGATCCCCTCTTGAACACCCCCACTCAATGATCCCCTCTTGAACATCCCCACTCAACGATCCCCTCTTGCACACCCCCACTCAATGATCCCCTCTTGCACACCCCCACTCAACGATCCCCTCTGGCACACCCCCACTCAACGATCCCCCTCTTGAACACACCCAGTCAACGATCCCCTCTTGCACACCCCCACTCAACAATCTCCTCTTGAACACCCCCACTCAACGATCCCCTCCAATTGATGATCCCCTAAGACCACAAAAAATTAATTACCTGGTTCTCAGGCCACTTTTTCTGAGAAGAGATGCGGGCATTTGCATGTAAAAACCGGAACGAACTTGGATGCCAAACTTTTTTTTCGAAATTTCGGTAGCGCATTTCCAATTTTTATTTTATTACTTTTGAGATAAAATCGGCAATGCGGCACCAAAAAAAGACATGCGGGCGGGCCTGAGAACCAGGTAATTAATTTTTTATGGCCTAAGTATTCAAAATAACTAGATAGTTGTCTTTAGGGAAGTTTTGCATTGTGAAGAGAAAGCTTAATGCCAAATTAATGCGATTCATATCTGCCAGTCATGCTAAGGAAACTCAAAGATTCATCCATCCTCATTTTGAGGTGACCTGAAATACGGAGGACCCTGCTTCAAACTTAACCAGCACGACTGAGTTTCACTGTTGTGTTCTTGGGCGAGACACTTTCCCTTAGCCTTGTCTGTCGGATGGGGACATAAACCGGGCGGTCCCTAGATCAGAGTCTGTCCTCTGAGCATGATCACGCACCTTAGTAAGGCCTAAAAAAATAATATGTGTGTTTCTGGTTTCACCCTGTCAAAAAGTTAGGGTAGGTAGGTAGGAAAAAGTGTTTTTTTTAGATATTTTTTTTATATATATTGTTCGCATATATTATGCCATTTTTGTACTAAGGCAATCTTTGCAAACAGTTTGGATCCAGATTAGATGCTTAACAACTCTGGCTAATAAAATTATCATTTGTTTAATTGTAATATATCCTCTTTTTTTTTTGCTAAAAATATTTAGGGTCGGCGGTGAAAAAGTAGTCATGCGGGAAAATAGAAACACACATATTTTTTTGTTAGGCCTAATCTACTGAGCATGTTGATGAACCATACAATGGTTCAACGCAACACTGTTATAACTGCATATAGATAAAGAAGATACAGCAGTCTTGTATCATACTGTTCATATTGTCACCGAAGCCCTTCTTAAACCGTTGGTTTCTTAGCCCTTTTGGAAATGTTTTCTCGGTCTGGTGGTATGCCACTGTACCACAATGTACAGTTAGCGTAAAATAAGAGACCAACTATCGTAGGCCCATTTTGATAGTCTTAAAATATCTGGTAACTGACTTCCGGTTCCGATTTGAATTATGAAATTGCCTATTTTTTTTAAGTACATAAAATATAGACCAAGCCACTAGCACATTTTCACCATTGATAAAATAGAGGTATTGAAACCATTAGAAGAGAAACAAGTAAACAGTCATCCAATATTGAAAATGCTCGACCAATCCAAACAAAAGTTTAAAAAATCAAACAGTTCACTATTTTGACAAAAAATGAAGAGGTAGAGGCCATTCTGAATGTTTGTTGATCGATGTTGAATATATTAGCTATGGGATGGTTGGATTCTGCATTGATATATTCGACGATTTTAAGAAAGTTATTTTAGAGACGTCCTTCTTGATTAGAAACAGGAACTGGAAGTGAACCCTCGTATAGTCATTTTAAGGTTAGTAAAAGTAAGGCAGGTTCCTGGATTCCAATATCCTTTCCCTCTCTCTGGAGTGACTCTAAATAACCCATAGTGTTGATGAGCTGTTAAACAACATTCAAATGTCTTATAGTAAAATGGTGACTTAATAAGGTGATACCGTGTTACCTCACGATTTCGTAAACTTGATCTGAAAAGGCACTGACATGATATTATCCATACAGGTTTATTGGGAATTTGCTTTTCCTAATTTGATTACCTACTGTTCCTTGGATTAATGTGGGATTAACAGCTACATAATCTGAGATAATCTATCTGTTAATCTGTCTGGTAATCATCCAACTTGGCTAAAGAGGTGCTGATACACATGCACTTCTTGCTATGAATATCAAAATATCTGACGAACACTTTATATCAGTTTTTCATAGTGCAAATGTATGCTTTCAGTTTTGCAGCGTGCAAATGTGTATGCTGATGTATGCTATCAGTTTTGCAGTGTGCTAATGTATGCTATCTGTTTTGCAGTGCGCAAATGTATGCTATCAGTTTTGCAGTGTGCAAATGTATGCTATAAGTTTTGCAGTGTGCAAATGTATGCTATCTGTTTTGCAGTGTGCAAATGTATGCGGTCAGTTTTGCAGTGTGCAAATGTATGCTTTCTGTTTTGCAGTGTGCAAATGTATGCTATAAGTTTTGCAGTGTGCAAATGTATGCTATCTGTTTTGCAGTGTGCAAATGTATGCGGTCAGTTTTGCAGTGTGCAAATGTATGCTTTCTGTTTTGCAGTGTGCAAATGTATGCTATAAGTTTTGCAGTGTAGAAATGTATGCTATCAGTTTTGAAGTGTGCAAATGTATGCTATCTGTTTTGCAGTGTGCAAATAATATGCTGTCCATTTTGCAGCGCATTTTATTTTTATTAATGATACAAATATCTAAGTTTCTTATACTAAGCAAACAGTTTTTATATTATGCAAATATATTTTATTATGTGATAAATCGGTTTTATAGTATGCACTTTTATTAATTTCAGTTTTATAATTTACAAAGTGTGGTAATTTCCACAAGGATCTGACTTTCTGGTCCAGCTGACACTTTTAAAGCAGACAAACCTATAACAATATGCTCAAAGGCATCCCTATTTATCTTGGAGATATTACAGTTTTAAAAGCAAAGAATTTCAACTTCTACATCAAAAAGATAGCTCAAGTATTTGAAAAAGCTGAAAAGTGGATAGATCTACTGTTAATGTACTTTTTTTATCATGCTATTTGTATGGTCGATAAAGAAACTGGGAAATCTGACATTTCATACAAAAGATAGTTACACAGATGTAGGGGGTGAAGATAGTTACACAGATGTAGGGGGTGAAGATTACCATTGATCAAAGACAACAGAGTTACTAAAATCCTTGGCATATTTTCCATTGTCAGATATCTGCAAACTATGCCATTCAGAAATGAATTGTTTGTGATCTTATTCAACATTACAAACCAGTTCATTAGGACAAGTCATGCATGGATATCTTGTAATATGATAGTATGGCAGATTAGCCCCATTTTTCAACAGAGACTATCTTGCTTAATTTCAAATATGAAAGTATAAATTGAGTTGTTATTTAATGGCTCATTAATACCTGTATGTGGGGAATTGAATTGTTATTTAATGACTCATCAATACCTGTATGTGGGGAATTGTTGTTATTTAATGGCTCATCAATACCTGTTTGTGGGGAATTGTTGTTATTTAATGGCTCATCAATACCTGTATGTGGGGAATTGTTGTTTTTTAATGGCTCATCAATACCTGTATGTGGGGAATTGTTGTTATTTAATGGCTCATCAATACCTGTATGTGGGAAATTGATTTGTTATTTAATGGCTCATCAATACCTGTATGTGGGGAATTGTTGTTATTTAATGGCTCATCAATACCTGTATGTGGGGAATTGTTATTTAATGGCTCATCAATACCTGTATGTGGGAAATTGATTTGTTATTTAATGACTCATCAATACCTGTTTGTGGGGAATTAAGTTGTTATTTAATGGCTCATCAATACCTGTATGTGGGGAATTGAACTGAATTTGTATTTAATGGCTCATCAATACCTGTATGTGGAGAATTGAACTGAATATGAATACCTGTATGTGGGGAAGTAAGTTGTTATTTAATGGCTCATCAATACCTGTATGTGGATAATTGAGTTGTTATTTAATGGCTCACCAATACCTGTATGTTGGGAATTGAGTTGTTATGTAATGGCTCATCAATACCTGTATGTGGGGAATTGAGTTGTTATTTAATGGCTCATCAATACCTGTATGTGGGGAATTGAACTGAATTTTTATTTAATGGCTCATCAATACCTGTATGTGGAGAATTGAGTTGTTATGTACTGGCTCATCAATACCTGTATGTGGGAAATTGATCTGATTTTTTATTTAATGGCTCATCAATACCTGTAAGTGGGAAATTGAACTGAATTTTTATTTAATGCTCATCAATATGTGTATGGGTAAGATCATTTAAGATCCCCTATTTAGTCCATAACTCTAAAATCAAGACATTTGAATGGAATTCATCGCTAGATGATATGCAACACATATCAAATTCAGTGTTATATGTTCAATGTCAAATGTCAAGGTCATGACATTTTCATGTAGATGTGCATTTTTTCTGATACTCCTAAACTGCTTGATATAATGAATGGGATGGAATAGACAAAAAAAAACAAGCTCAAATTTAAAGGCCAGTGCTTGCAAAAACTGTTCC